>JAVCKT010029899.1:0-26270 GCA_032273925.1 Rhynchotus rufescens | reverse complement strand
ACATATATATATATATATAAAGTTTTCTGGAACATTTTAAAAAATGGAATACCCCACACCTAGCGAGAAAGCTGCAAGTGCTCCCTGTGGCACCCTCAAGCCTCAAGCCCTATTTTAATCTCCACCCCATCACAGGGTCTCTTTCCCGCAGCTTTCCAGACCGTCTTTTGGCATTGACGTGAGGCTGTTCAGGGAGAGAAAGCCGCAGGAACAAAGAAAAGGAAGATGAGGGGGGAAAATAAGGGGGATAAAATATTGATGTGGCTGTAAATGACCGAGGTGGCCACATGATGGCAGCAGCCGGCTAGGCAGCCACCAAGGGCGTTGTAGGCACCACATGCAGCTACCAGCCCTGCTAAAATCCGGCATTTGTATATGAAAAATGAGCCTTGCTGTGCTGGCAAACCCACACGCCTGCTTGCTTGCTTGCTTCATTAGTAAAGACAGCCCAAGCCTGTGTCGTTGCTGCATCTGAGTGAAAAGGGGTTGGCCAAAGACCCCCCCCTTGAGAAGGTGCAATGCTGCCCCTTGGGAAAAATCAACTGTACAGAAGCACAAGGATGGCACTGGCCGCTGTAGAGCCCCCCGCCAGCTTGAACCACCCTCTCCTGGCAATGTTTAACGAGGCAGCCCAGAGCTCATGTCCAGGGCATTCCTGGACTTTCGTCTCTCCCTGCCTGTTGGCCTTTGGGACAGGTCAAACTCTAAGGAAGGGATGCGCTGTTACCCGCTGAGGGACACCTTGGGGCAGGTCCAGCAATTCCTTCAGCAGGCCGAACAGGATCACACGCGCTGGAAAGGAACCCCGAGGTCTCAATGCCCCTAGCTAAACAGCCTCAAAGTTAGATAACAGTGCCCTAGGTTTATGAGGGCATGCAGATAGTTCCAGTGTCATGCAGGTCTAGAGCAAAACGGCCTTTGGCATCAGCAGCCGAGGGCTATGCTCTCTGCCTGCCCTCATGACGTAGTGCAAAATATCAAAGCAAACCCCAAAGCAGAGTTGGCAGAGCTGGAAGCATCTTGAGATGTGTTCAGGCCCAACACAGGCTTACTGCCAGGCCCAGGTTTTTGGCCATCTTGCTCATTCACAGTGTCTCTAGCAGGATTTTTACCAGCTGCTGAGAAACAGATGCCCTACCAGCGATCTCTAAGTTTAAAAGGTTCAACAAGCACTTGCTCAACATAACCACCTCCCAAATGTTGCTTGTCTTTACTCCATTGCTGACAGCAGGTGAATATGAATTCTCCTGTGCCCATTTCATCAAGCAGATTTTCTTGGATACATCAAACTGGACATGGGTGTCCTCAAAATTAGGACAAAAATAAATAAATAAATGCACACAGAAAGGTCCTCCCCTCCCACCTCTTTATTTTCTAGCCATTTTGTCCCATTCAGACTACACAGACAGGCTCCAAATCTTTGCGGTATCTAAGAGTATCTCTGGGAACACATATGAGGAGCTGGCTGGGTAGACTGTCAGCTGGAACAACAAAATACCTGGGCAGGGTGAAGAAGCTCTGCTCAAAATCAGTCCACAAGTGACATAAAGGCACTCGAGGGACCACAGCTGACCAGAAAGCTGTGCTTTCATACCAAAAAAATATCTCCTGAGGGATCTTTCTCCTTTCATGCCCTTCTCGACAGGAAGGCGATGCCCTCTGAATTCCTCTGCAAAAATCCCACAGCGTCTTGGGGATTGGAAAGCGCAAATAAATGTTTTATCATCCTCTGGAAGCTCCTTACCCGGAGGCCTCAAGGTCCTCTTCTAGTTGAGGTGGTTTACCACAGCAAAGCCTTCAGCAGTCTGCTGCCCCTTCACACATGGAAATTACCATTTTCACATCTGGTCGCGGTTAACGGGTCAAGCAAGTGCCGCCAGGCACCTTCAATGCCATCTTGCTTCACTGAGGCCCAACCCCTGCCCAACGTGGCTTGAGTTTATCAACCTGACGTGATCCTGCAGTGGAGGAGGATTCAACCACCTGCCCTGCCCCAGCAGGATCACAGCTTGGGCAAAGAGCCAGCCTGCGGGCACAGATCCACCCTCCACACTGGCCAGGAAAGCCACAACTTTGGGGGATTTCTGCTGGAAGCAGCTGGCACCCACATTCAATTGCCGGCCCTCCTGGAGAGCAAAGTCCTCCTGTTCCTACTCGGCAAAGTTTGCAGGTGGAAAAGACAGATGCCCACGTGGCTGTCCCACCTACTTATTACCCCGTATCCGTTTAACCCAACAGTGCTCACGTTGCAAAGGTCTTTGGCCTTCTGGCAGGAGATGCCAAAAGCCCCATCAGGGCTATCTTAGGAGACTTCAGTCTCTCCCCACACAAACTCACATACCTTCTCCCACACTCACAAAGAGCTACAGGAGATAAAGAGGGTCTTCCCCTCTGACCAGCTCCACAAACCACCTTGAAGGGAGGCCCTTCAGGCCTTGTCAACCCAGCGATCTGGGTGTGATTTTCAGCATCACGACACAAGGGTCACGGGGCCCATCGGGAAAACTGACGTCATTCTGCCCTGGTAAATCCTATCGGCTTAAGAGCGACAAGATTTTTAAGCGCAGGGAGGCAGGGGGCCACTGCTATTTGTGATGTTCAGAGCACGCTTTGAGGCCTCCCTCTTCAGCCTTCAGGGAAGGAATAGTTGCGCTTCAGCACTATAAAATACCAGTAGATGCTCCCTAAGTTGTTGATACTGGGTCGCGAAGGCCCATGGGCAACAGCACAAGGTGTATCGCACGCAGGAGCAAAACCACACAACTTTTAAAGATGTTTTCACCAGCTGCTGGGAGGCAAAGGAAGGGTTTCCCTGCCTCCATTGGGCCCCTCCAGGGAGCCAGGTTTCCTCAGCAGATCATGGAAAGAGGAACACAAGGGAGCCAAAGCATTTCCCCCAAGCAGGAGGTTTGCCAGGAGCAGCGGACGCCGCCTGCCAAGGGTTGCCTGCCTATCTCGATGGGCGGTACTGGGCTTGCCACTCCTTGAGCAAGGGTGAAGGGCAGCCTCCTCCTCCTCCTCCTCCCGGGTTTCTGTTCCTGCCAGGCAGAGGCAGGAGAGTGTCCCACGCGGAAGCCAGGTCGCCGCTCGGCTCACATGAGACCTCAGCCCGAGGAGGTTGGGAAGCAAACGACGCTCGGTGGTGGAACCCCAAAGAGACCTGCTGAGAGGAGCCCAAGGAGCCCGGGACAGAGACACCCGCCACTTCGCAATGCAGGTAGGAAATAAATCATCTACCACCTTCCAGGACGTTATTTTTCAGCACCCTGAACCACCTGCAGCTTAGAAACATGGCACAATCTGCTCTGCCACGTGGGCCTGGAGCTCCCAGGGGACTCCAGCATCCCAAAAGCACTCAGCTGCTCTTGCCAGTGAGGAATTCTCACTATGGCTGTGCCACAAGGAACGTGCCCAGGACCTGTGTCCCGGAGACGAGGGAGAGCTGAGCTATTCACGGCCCCAGATGTTGATGCCAGAGCCTAAGTCAGAGGACCTCCACCCCAACACACTTTCCAAAGTGAAGACATGAGACATGGGATCTTCAGCTCCTGTAGACCCAGGAAAAGGCACTGCCTTTTAGCAAGCATTCTCAGTAGCATTCTTGGATGTTTCCAAAGGCCATGAAATAAAACAAGGGAAGAGGGAGGATGAGGAATCTTTGCTTGTGCGGCTTGAAAGAAGAGAAGAACATTTGATTTGTTTTATTCAAAAAGCCTTGCAAGCTCCGTAACGTAATCGTGTAGGTGTCTTCTCAATCCGCGATGATCACATTTCTCAGGAAGCTATGACACCAGATGGAAGGGCTCAAGGGAAGGGAGAAGGGCACAAAGCACTGGTAGGAAGCATCCCCAAGAGAGCGATTTGATCTTCGTGTGGGTGAGAGGAGCCACCCAAAACTCTCCTTGAGCCATGGCTAGAAAGGAAAACAAGGATTCTGACTTGTGGCCAGGCCCTTAGCCTAAGGAAGAACTCCCCTACAGGCAGCAGCCCAAGGGGAGGTATTGGGGTCTCTCAAGGAGGCAGGACCCCCGGCTGCAGAGAAGCCAGGTGCTCTTTGGGGGCACCTTCCTGCATTAAAATTACTGCTGCTCGCTACGCGGGTTACCTCTCTTCCACTTTTCCACCACACGGCTCCTGCTCCAGAAGCGATTAGGAAAGTGCTAAACTTCCACTTTCCTCCTTGATAGCAGGGATTAGAGTCCATGTTTTATACAGCCCCTTTGGAGCGCAGGCGCTTTGCCCGTGGGGAGCACCTGCCTCGTGCTGCAGGTTGGTGCCTCCAGCCAGCCCGGCCTGCGAGCGGCTGTAGGGCTACGAGCCCCCCATTGCACGAGCCACGTCTGCTGCACACCCGTCCCAGGGCCTAGAGCCTCCTCTGCCTCGAGCTTCACCCAGCTCATGGGCATTGCAGCCCAGCCTAACGCACTGGACCTGCTGTGCTGACCCTCCAGGAAGCCTCCGTCTGAGGATCCCCCTCTGCAGCTCGAGGTATTTTTACCTGTTATGAATCCAGAGACCCCTTCTCTGGAAACTGCAACCAACAGCAACTCTTTTCCAAGCCTGTCCGCCTTCCCCAGCTTTCAGCCTGCTCCCTCAAATGCAGAGGGGCCCCATGCACTAAGTTCTGTGGCTGTGGGAGCAGAGAGAGAAGCCTGCCAAGCCGCTAAAGGAAAGCACGAAGCAATGAGTTCTTCTCCGCATTCAAGTCATCTCTTGCCATTTTGGGAGCACTTGGAAGCTCTTGGTGAAGATGGGATGTTCCCGCTGCCTCCCTGTAAGGCTGCATGCAGAGCTGGTGAGCAAAGGGAGATAAGGGAAGGGGTTGTGCCCCTCCTGGCAGGGGTCTCTTCACTCCCACCCAAGGATTAGAAGGAAAAGGCGCAGCTTTCCTCCTTAAAAGCGGCTTCTAGAGCAGCATCTTTGCAGGAAGAGGCTGCTGTGTACAGGGGCTGAGAGAAACCAGCTAGGCAGGAATGAAATAACACAAGCAGCAGAGAGGTGATGCCAACCTAGATCTGTGCCAGCATCAGCAGACAGCACTGATACCAGCACCTCTGGAGTGGAAGTCCATCAAGCCCCCAGCTCCTCTCAGCAAGGCTTGCCAAATGCAGAGCACCAGCGAGCAGCAAGCCACCCCACTCTCCTCCTTTAGTCCATGGATTTTGTCCATTGTCCGGTCTCCACACGGCGCATTCGCTTTGGGTGAACTCAGGACTCTGGCTCCACGTCTGAGAGGCTTGAGCAGCATTTCAATCCTTCCTCATCCTGCTCTGCTCCAGTCCCAAGGCCCATTCCTTGGGGGAGAACGCGAGATGCAGACGTCACCGCACAGCGGGGTTACACCACCCGCGCTCCGCTATGGAGATGACACCGGATCAACTCGTCCGGCCGCTCTTTTGGGGCTCCTACTTGGATGGCAATATCGACTGCGGATATCCCCATCCCCTGGCAGCTGCCTCCCGCTTCTGTGCTGCGTCACCATGCCCCTGGGAACGGCAGCACAACTGTTCATGGGCCACACCATAAACCTGCTTCCCAAACACCCTTTGCAATCCTCAGGGATTCACCTCCTCCCAAACAGGGCCCCAGCAGTGCAAGAGATGTGAGTCACCTCTGCCTGCGGGTGGCCTGCGGGCCCACCTGCCTTCATTTTGGACCCTTTTCTTCACACAAACCACAAGGAAACAGGCTGGCACTGCCATGTTCCCTGCTCTTCCCCGGCAGTTTTATCCGATCTCACGGCTTGGCTGAGAGGCCAAAAACACTCTTGGCTCGTGCATCCCGCCTAGCCACAACCTCCATCTGCCTCCAGGGCAGCCAGCCTAGGGAATGCCCCAGTCCCTCCTGTCCCTGCTCTCTCTCAGGGTGGCTTTCTTCAACTCCTGCCAAATCGCCTGAGCTGCAGAGCTCAGAGAGTCCCACAGAGCCTCTGCATCCCGCTGCAGTGCTGGGGCAAGAGAGCAAAACGCTGGTTTGTACTATTAGAGCCAGGTTTCTGTGCACCACTAGAAAGATTTAAAATAAAAAAAAAAAAAGAGTGTTTCTCACTTACTTTTAGCAGCCAGAGCAGAGCAGTTCGGTCCAGTTGCTCCAGCAGTGGGGTAAGACTGATCTGGGTGGTCACAGGGCCTCCTAGACGTCTGCAGGGACACGCATGCTCCAAGTCCACACATGGGGTCTCCGGGACGCAGGCTGAAGCCTCCCCTGCTGTTCTTTTCCACAGGATGAAATTTTGTTGACTCCCTGGAGAGAGTTTGTAGATGACTTGGAACCGCCTGCCCCGGTAAGTCTTGCTCCCTCTGCACTCACAGAGTTCAGTGCAGCTCCCACAAGGGGAAAAGGGAGGACATCACAGCCACGGGCTGACTCAGTTTCCCCATCCCCACTGTCCTGCTCCCTTCCAGCCCCTGGGGACCTTCTAACATGGGGGCCAGATACCAATCCACTCTTTCTCCCCCAAATCCATCCTGAGAGGCTGCAAGAAATTCACCCCCTGGCAATTCCTCACGTTTTCCTATGGGCAGGACCAACAGGAGTGGGATTTCGTCCTTGTGAGTGACATCCATCAAATGGGCAGCGAGAAGGAGATCAAGAGGAAGAAGTTCCTGGACGAGCTGAGCAAGAAGGGGTTCACCATCAAGGTGAGGAGCCACCGGAGGGGAAAGCTGATTCCTGGATACCTTGCAGTGCCCTGCTCTCCCGGGAAAGCGGAGCTCCCCAGCCTGTTGCCTCTGCTTTCCTCCAGATCGCTGCCACCTCTGTGCGTGTCCCTCTGAGCAGGGCTTTGGCTCGGGCAGCGTTACTCTAACAGCCTTTCTCTCCCATCTCCTAGAAAATTGAAGACAAGAAGCTGTTTTACGGGGTGCGCGCCCCAAAATGTATCTTCCGGAAATACCAATGGCTCCTGAGGAGCCCGGGCAGCAGGACGCAAAGCCCCAGTGACGAGCATAACGTACCAGTGACCACCAGGTGGGTACTGCATTGAGCTACTGCCTACCTGCACCTTAACGTCTTGTTCCTCCATGCTAGCAGCAATTTTTCCAGTCCAGCTCAGGGTTTTGACAGGCTTCCCATTTCCAGGCATCCCTGGAAATCCTCTGCCACGGAATATCACCTACCAATGCAATATGGTGCTAAATTGCCAGCTCCTCCCTGTCCATAGCCAAGTCATCTTTTCTTGCCCCCTTCTGCCTTGCATCTTGGGGCACCTTGTCTCTCTTCTTTCCTGCTGCCCTGCTTTTCAAGGGCACAAGGGCAGCCCAAATCCCCAGAACAGCCTTTAACCCCTGTTTCTCCTCCCTCAGGATACGGATCGTGAACTTCATCCTGCACAACACGGTGACTCCTGACCTTGGTAAGGGAATGTAGATGGATGCACAGCGTGATGCAGTTTGAACTGGAGTTCAGCCCAAAGAGGTGGATCTGCTGCTGGTAGATTGGACTTAGTAGTCAAGAAGAACCCGTTATTCCCTGTCTCCAAATCCCTGACGCTGCCGTCCTGTGTTCCCAGGACAGCTTGTGCTCCCTGGCACCTAGGATATGGATAGGTGCAGGGTGCTGGCTCTCCAGCTGTCCCTCAGGGCCTGACAACCCGGTTTGCTCACAGAGCCAGCCCCAGCGCAGCCTGCAGCAGCCCTGCAGCGTGTGACAACCAGAAGAATCAGCCCTGATCTCTATTGAGCCTTTTCCTGGCCTTTCTGCCCCACCAAGGGCTTCAGAAAAGCTTTGGGGCCATTCTGCCCAGCAGGGAGCATGCAGGGGAGAGACCAAAGCTTCCTCTCTCTAACCTTCCCTATTCTGCTCTGCTAACAGAGAAGCTGTGCGACCTGATGAAGAAGAAGGTCTTTGAGACAGCGTTTCCACTGCACGAGGTGAGGCCAAGCATGCAGCTGTCTCAAAGAAAAAGCCAAGGGAGGCAGAGGAGCAAGGCTGGGTCGGGGAGACCTTGGTTAACAGAGGCTGAGTAAGCAGATGTGTGGGTGAAGGACGTGGCCTCACAGGACCTGGGCGTGTGTGAAACCTGACCTGGGCAGCCAGGCTGGGGACTAAGGTCACCCTGATGTTCCCATGTTTGACCAACTCCTCTGCTCTCCAGAGAGAAGAAAAAAACGTATTTGTAAAGGAGAAATGGGCTCGATGGAGAGACATCTGTTGTGAACAGCCAATCGAGAACATCAGGTAAGGCAGGCAGCGAGGCACAGCTGACCCAATCCCACCAAGCGGTCCCAGGGAGGCACCGCCGCCTCAAACCCACAGAGGTTTAGAGCCTTTCCAAGGCTCCCAGGCATCTTTCACATCACTAACTCGAGCCTGGTTCTTCTCACGTGTATCGGACTTCTTCTGCAGCCTGTTAAATTCTTAGCCTAAGGGGTATCCAGTGGCACCAAGCTCCATCTGCTAATTTAGCAGGATGAAACAACCCCCGCATCGGCGCTGTTCTTAATTGGCCTCTTTCATTTTAAGCCACCCACTCCCTCTATTCCCGTGCTTGAGAGCACCAGTGCATCACATTTGGCCTGAGGCTGAACCTGGGACATTAAAGGCAGCAAGGGGATGCCCTAGCTATATTAAAACGCAGAGTAGCACAGCTCTTATTTCTAAATGAAAGGCTGGGGGTGGGGAGCATGAAAGAATTGCAGGCAGACAGATGAAAAGAGAAAGGAAATTGGTCTGCTGAGAGCTTTGAAACATGCCAGCCTCTCCAAACGCCCACGTACCAGCATGTCCCATAGCAGGCACTACGGACCAAGCCAACTCCACAGCCCCTCACGTTGTTTTCTGCTCCGAGCTCATCTCTGAGTTGAAGTGTGCTCCAAGCAGCTTTGTGGGGCTGCAGCCCTGTCCACAACGCTCCTTGCTGCATCCTCACGCAATCACTCAGAGCCACGTGCAAGGAGACCTGGCTATTTCCCCTTGGGCGTCACCCTGCATGTGCTGCTGCAATGCCCGGACCCTGCACCGTGCTCTCCACCAGCTTGGAAGCTTATCTCACCCCAGCCTTCCTTCCCAGGGGTTATTTTGGCGAGAAGGTGGCCCTGTACTTCGCCTGGCTGGGTTGGTACACCTACCTGCTGGGAATCGCTTCCGTGTTCGGAATGCTCATCTTTGTGATTGGGATTACAGTGCTCAGCTCCAGCCAGGTGAGGTAAGGCACTCGGCGCTGCGGCGCACGCTTCCCGTTCAGGAGCCCTCTCTGTGTGCAGCCCTAAGCAGAAGCCAAGCCACCGTCGTTCCCCTCTGCTTTCCTTCCCAGCAAGGAGATCTGCAAAGCCAACACAACCATCATGTGCCCGCTCTGCGACCAGAAGTGCCCCTTCTGGCTGCTCTCCGACACCTGCACCTACGCCAAGGTAGGTAGCCCCCTTCTTGACAGAAGCATAGGGCAAAGGATGTGGAAATGTCTCCAGTTTGTGCCATGCCCATAGCACCAGAGACAAAAGGCACCTGTGAAATCTGGCTACACCAACCCCTGCAATGACAGGGAGGTTTATTAGCCGTATCAGGTCTCTGTCACCACCAAGGTAAAGGGAGGTTTACAGCAGTCTCCAGTGCCCACCACCTTCCTGAATTTGGCCCTCCTACAACATCTGTTGTCTCTGTGGGACTGGGTTGGAAAGAAGACCTGCTTGCCCCTGGACTGTGGGAGCACAATCTTCTCCCTAGACCACAGGATGCCAAAGTCCTGACACTCAACTGCCCCTGAATCACATTCTTCCTTGATCTCCTCCTCTCCAGATCACTCACATGATTGACAACGAGGGGACAGTTTTGTTCGCCATGTTCATGGCCATCTGGGGTAGGTGCAATGTCTCAGCAGCAAATAAACAGAGCTTGGGAAAGGGCACAGCCCAACATGGCACAGGGGAAGAACCCGTGGACAAGAGCAGGGCACCAACATGGGTGCTGGGACCTCAACACGCCAGCCTGGGCCTGGCCTCTTCTCACAGCCCAGCAGAGCTTTGCATGTGGGGCACAGACAAGGAGCAGCAGGAGGAGGAAAGAGGGGGTGTCCTCAGGTACCTCTGAGCAAAGAGAGCCCTGAGTATTCCCCTCCAGTGCTCAGTCCCAGCCCTTCACCCTCACGAGGCCTCCTTCACCCCGGTACCTTCAGGCAGGGTGACAGACTCTCCACCTTCTAGCAGATGCAGCCTCTCTGATAGGCCCCCATGCCACGTTAGCTACACGTCTCACTTGCCTTTAGCACAGCTGCAAACACCATTGTGATTCTAACTAACAAACCTTTGGGCTGGGTATTTCACTGATGATGCTGTGGGCGCTTGTGGCCAAGCAAGTCACGGGCAGGGCCTCAGGTGTTCCTCAGGCTGGATGGTGAAGTGACTCTCTGGTCCACTTTGTGGGATGGCAGAGGCAGCTTCTTCTCTGGAGCCAACTCTGAGCATCCTTCTCTGAGCGCTCCCTTCTTCACCTGTAGCCACCGTGTTCCTGGAGCTGTGGAAGAGACAGAGGGCCACCGTGGTCACCAAGTGGGACCTGTACGAGTGGGATGACGATGAGGTGAGGATGTCATCTTTCCTGCTTAGTGCTTTTCTCTTTCCGGGCAGGACCTCAGAAGGACACAGCACAGGCACCCCCACCCTCCAGTCCTGCAGGGACAGAGCAGCCCCCTCCAGAGAGCACAGCAAATGCCACTCACCTTCCCACCTGCACAGGGGCTTGCACTTCAACAGGACCAGCCACGGCCCGCTGTGGGTCAGCTCGGCTTGCCTGGCCTCCGCAGCTCAGCCCTGCAAGCTGCTTCCCAAAGCGGGCAGCAGCTCCTGCACAGAAAAATGTCACCTATAGCTTCCACCAAGTCAAACCTGAGAGGTATTTGCTGCATGGCCAGCAGGCGCTGAGGGGTGAACGTTTTTCTGCAGAGGACAGTGGCAGCAATCAGTCCCTAGGGAGATGGGTATCGCTTCCCAGGTAGTCCCCCAGACTCCCTTGACTTTTCAGGAGAGCAGGGCATGGTGCTCACGCTCTATCTCCATTGGCACAACCACCTCTGGCCTTGCCAGCATGCAGGCATGGCTCTGCTAGACTGTCTCTTCCTCATTTTTCTAGGAGGAACTGGCTATGGAGCTCATCAACAACCCCCTGCACGAGCCCCAGCGGTACCAGCACTCCTACATCCGCAGCACCATCGTAATTCTCTTGGTTCTGGTCATGGTAAGTGGGTTCCTTGGGCGCCCTGCCCGGGGGCGCGCCCCAGAGCGGCCCCACACGCAGGTTTGTGCAGCTAGGTCCATGTGGTGACCACGGGAGGTTGTGGCCGAAGGGCACCCTGCGCTTCCTGCCTTCCCGCTTGCTCTGCTGCAGGAAAAGAGCCTTGGAGCAGGGTGGCCTGTCACTGCAGCGAAGGCAGAAGACAGGTAGTTATGGCAGGTCCGTGCTCATCGCAAGGGTCTGGGGCCTCGTGCACTGCCAGGCTGATGGAAGAAGCCATTTAGGGCTGTCCCTTCATGGATCTGCACCAAAGGCTCTGCTCTTGCAGCGGAGGGCAGTGAGGATCAGCACGCCAGGGCCTGCAGCACGGCAGATAGAGAGGAGAAAGAGACAAAATGTCCCCTAGACACTTGTATCTCCCATTGGATGGTGGACGGAGTCCAGCCGTGTGGTTCAGTTGGAACTGTCCATGCTACAAATTCCCAAGGGGGATGATGCTCTCCGAAGAGCACTGGCTTGCACAGGAGGCCGTGACCAAGGCTGGCGGAGAGCACCCCGCCGAGCCGATCGCCTCGGTTCCCAGGGCCCGGCCGCAGCGCGTGCCCACCGTGCAGAGCCTTCGGCCTCCCTCCTGCCCTCGCTCTCCGCAGATCGCCGTGCTCATCGGGATCGCCCACGCGCTCGTCATCTACCGGGTGGTGGCAATGGCTCTCTTCACCCAGAGCGGCCTGGAGTTCATCCGGGAGCACGCCAACACGGTCGCGGTGGTCACGGGGGCCGTTCTACACTACCTCACCATCGTCATCATGACCAAGGTACGGGGCACGCTGTGCTCCGGTGGGGAACAGGCGGCCTTCTCCTTGTTCTCTTCCCAGCAGCTCCGCTCTTGCACCTTACACCTCTCTCCTGCAGGTTAACAGGCACGTGGCCCTCTACCTCTGCGACCTGGGTAAGGAAAGCTGCTGCCTGCACCCACACTGGGGGTACCCCGTATCTAGGGGAGCAGCAGAGCACCGCTCTGGTCCTCAAATGTAGCCAGACCCACCCTGGTCCCTAAATGTAGTCAGGCCTCCGCGGCCTCTTTGTGCTTCAGAGGGGCAGCCACCCTACAGGGCCGAGCCCTAGGGCAAGCACAAAGCTGAAGCAGCTGCCGAGAGCTGCCAGGAGGATGGTCTCCCATCCCTGCTCTTTGCTCTGAGGTGGCCTCACTGCCCTCCAAGCGCTCCTGACATGATGAGCTCAGGGGAAGGGCCAGGGAGGGCTCCTCAGAGGGCAGAGACGCCTTCCCAGTCTGGGGGCTCCAGGGTGAGCAGGACAAGGCCTCGCTGCTGGCTGATGAAGCAAGTCCCCGCGCTCTGCTCCCATCCCCAGAGAAACCACGGACCTTCTCCCAGCGCGAGAACAACTTCACCGTGAAGATCTTCACCTTCCAGTTCTTCACAAACTTCTCCTCCCTCATCTACATCGCCTTCTTCCTGGGGCGGTGAGTGGCATCTGGTCGGAGCGAGACCCGTGCTGGGACACGAACCTCCCAAGGGCGTTTTCCAAGGAAACAGCAGCCTTGGGGGCTCTCCCTGCGCGGCCAGCCCAGCCCCCCTGCCCTCGCGGACAGGGCCCCGTGCCCAGGGCAGAAGCGAGGGGAGGGCTGACCAGGCTGGCACCGTTCTGGCCAGCCTGAGCTGGTGGGACTCAGCAAGGCCACGGCTTTTCCCTGGGGCTGGGGGAAGCTCCTTGTCTCTGCTGGTGCTCGTTGGGTGGCAGCCCCATCCCGCAGCTGGGTGCTCACCTGAAGAGGGGCGATGGTGGGCTCAGCACCTCTCACCGCTGTTGCTTCTCTGCTCAGGATCAACGGCCACCCAGGAAGCTACGTGCGCGTGGCGGGCAAGTGGAGGCTGGAGGAGGTGAGGGAGGCGCCGCAGGGACCCCACATCCCTACCCTGCCGTTCCCCGCTCCGTCCTTGTCCCCAGCATGCCCCTCGGGACACGCTCTTGGCTAACAGAGCGTCACACTCCTCTCCCCTCGTCCCTCTGCAGTGCCACCCCAGCGGCTGCATCACCGACCTCTTCATCCAGATGGCCACCATCACGATCCTCAAGCAGACCCTCAGCAACTTCGTGGAGTACCTGGTCCCGTAAGCCTTCCTGCTGCCCCCGGGGCGACAGATTCACCCATCTGCAGTCTCAAGGGCTCTCACGGCCAGCGGCTCAGCTCTGAGCCTCCACCCATGCCCTCCCTCCCTTTCCAGATGGGTAACCTACATACACAAGCAGCAGAAGCTCCCCAAGAAGAAAAACCTGATCCTGGGGGAGGAAGAGGAGGCCGAGGACCCCTGCAAACAGTGGTGGCTCAGCAACTACCAGCTCAACCAAGTCCACACCTTCAGCTTGTTTGATGAGTTCCTGGAGATGGGTACGTGGGGCAGGGGAAGAGGGACAGCAAGGCCCACAGCTCCACAGGAGCCCTGGGGATGGAGGGGACCAGCAGTGGCGCAGACATCAGTCCCTGCTCCCTAGCCCTACCTGCCATGGGAGAGGGAGGAGCGAGCTTTGGGATGCGATCCCTGCCCAGCCCTGCTCCACGAGCACATCCCGGCGGCACCGCGGGCTGCCCCTCCGCTCTGCTCCCACGAGGGCTGTTCTCCCCTTGCACAGTGATCCAGTACAGCTTCACCACCATCTTCGTGGCTGCCTTTCCACTCGCCCCAGTGCTGGCCTTCATCAACAACCTCGTCGAGATCCGTCTGGACGCCATCAAGATGGTGCATTTACGGCGGCGCATGGTGCCCAGGAAGGCCAACGATATCGGTGAGACGGGGCGCTGGGAGCGCTCTGCGGCCTTAGGGCAGGGGCACGGCGCCGGTGGCACGGAGCGTCCCCTCCCTGACGGCTCTTCTCCCGCAGGAATCTGGCTGCAGGTCCTGGAAGCCATCGGCATCCTGGCCGTCATCGGCAACGGACTGGTGATCGCCATCACATCCGACTTCATTCCCATACAGGTCTACAAGTACACATACAGCCCCTGCGTGGCAGGGAACAGCAGTGCCTTGGAGTGAGTGCCACCAGCCAGCTGCTCTCTCCCACGCGGAGCCCTTCCCCAGAGCCCTGGCCTGCCTCCCTGCCCGGGGCTCTGAGCAGCCTCCTGTGCCAGCATGCAGGAAAAGGAGGGAAAAGCAGTTTTCCAAGTGGCAGCACCCTCAGGATCCCAGCCAAGCTCCTGTGCACTTCACCACGATGCCCGTTGGAGGCTGGAATGGGTCACAGGAGAGGGGCTGCGGGGGCTACCTGGTACTCACTGTGTGACGTGGGGCACCCTCCTGCCCTCGCCCTCCTCCCCGGGGGCTTTTGACTCGTCCCTTTCAACCAAACCAGATAAAAAGCCTCTGGGGGGGTGGGGGGAATCCATCCAGGCTGTGGGGAAATGGGAGACGAGGTAGGGCAGGGAGACCCCCAGCTAGGGGCTGCCCTCCCCACCAGGGAGGCCACAGCCTGTGCTCACACATCCTACTAGTCAGAACACACACACGAGGGAAGTGTCCAAACAGCAGCTGTGGGAAAATGAGCTTGGGCGCCGGGCGCCTTCCTCTCCATCCCTGAGAGATTTCCAACAGTGACAGCTTTGAGCAGGGGCAGCCCACGTGCTCCTAGCGTGGCCCTGGCCCAGAAGCGCCCGCCCCAGCAGCAGGCGGGTGGGCTGGAAATGCTCCTTCTCCCTTCGCAGCTGCTCGGCCGGCTACATCGACCACAGCCTCTCCACCTTCCGCATCCGGGACTTCGAGCCACACATGAGACTGCCCGAGCAGCTGCCGGACTTTGCCAGGCACGGCATCACGGAGTGCAGGTAAGGGCAGCCCGGAGCCACTGCCCCCCAGCCCCTCTCCGTGGCATCGGGGCTGGTGCCTATGGGGCTCTGCAACAGGTACCGAGACTACAGGAACACCGACGACTACAGCTACACGGTCCAGTTCTGGCACGTGTTTGCAGCCCGGCTCGCCTTCCTCATCCTCTTTGAGGTGAGCGCTCCGGGAACGAGCAGCGGGAGGAAGGCAGGGAGGAGGAAGAGGAGGCTGGGGCACACAGGAAGGGAGCAGCACTGGGTCCCTGGGCTGTCTCAACAGCTCTGGGGAGCTGCTGCCCTTGGCTGAGAGCCACTGGAGAGGCAGCCCCTGCTCCCAGCTCTCTGGGAGAGGCAGCAGCTCTCACTGCCTGCGGGGGCTGTTTCCTCTCCCCAGCACGTGGCTCTGTGCATCAAGTTCATCGCAGCCTGGTATGTCCCCGACGTCCCCCAATCCGTCAAGAACATCATTCTGGATGAGAAACACAGCAAGCTTCAAAAAGGACTGAGGTGAGTGATACCCGAGAAGGTCCCAGGGGCTACTGTCCTCACAGGGGCCCCTGTCTCCGGCAGGAGAGAGACCTGACTGGCTGGAAAATCAGGTCTCTCCCAGGCCCCTGGGAGACCCGGCTAACACAAACCTAATACATAGAAGACACTAAGAGGAGCCACTTTATCATTAAATGGGGGACAATATCTTTCCACCTTCACTGGTCCCACAGGCTAGTCCACTGAAATGAGGCAAAAAGGGGAAAAAAAAAAAAAAAAAAAGTGAACAATTGGGTTCAAATTTTCCATTTGTGCATTTTCAATTTGTGGTGGAAAAAAAAAGAAGTATTAGCAGAACTGGAGGCCGGGCCTTCCTAGCGCTGCCATCCTTCCGCATCACTCCGCAGCGTCTCACCCTGCTTCTCTCCCAGCGGCTCCCTCCGAGCTCCAGGGCAGCGAGCAGGGCTCGGCCGGGCTCGCACAGCACCGCGCTGCCGTAGTTCCCTCCTGCTTCCCACTGCCCGTTTCCCACAAAGAGCCCATCGCGATCATTTATCGGTGGCAAAAGGCCCCGTTCCCAGAGTATTTTGCAGCTCCCCACCACGGGCAGTTTCCTCCACGCTGACCCTCTCCGCTCTCCCCCAGCACGATGGAGTACTGCACCGACGTGTAGCGGGGCGCACGGCGCAGCACACGCCCGAGCAGCGCCTGCCAGGCCGGCCGCGCCGCAGGCGGAGGAGCCGGCGCCGCGGCCCTGCCGCAGACACCGTCCCCGCCGCGGCGGGAGCACCGAGGAGGAGCCGCGGCGGGGACGCCGCCTTTCCGGCGCGCCAGGGAAAGGCCTGGGTGCCGTGAGCAGGCCCCGCTGCGCGGCCAGCTGCGGAGAGGAGGATCCACGCGCCCCTCCAGCCCCTCCGCCGCGCCGCACACCCGAGGAACCGCCAGCGAGCTCGCTCCAGCTCCAGCTCCCAACTATTTATTTATTTGCACTACTTGGGCCCCTCTTCGCCTGCCCTCGGCGGCTTTGCTGCTCCATGCACCTCTGCAGGCCTCAGTCCCTCCTCTCTCCCCGCTGCCCACACCGGCCACGACCAGCACGGGAGCAACTCCAACGCGCCGCAAAACCCAACCACCGGCGGGACCGCCTCGAGCGCTGGGGCGCCTGCCGCTGACCCCACTGCAAGGGGAGAAACGGCAAATAAACGCACGCCCGCGCAGCCGGGCTCGCACGAGGACAGCGCCTCGCTCTCCGCTTTATGGCCATGCCCCGCCCGGGCTGCGTTGGCCGGGCGCGCGGCGGCGTTTGGTTTGGTCGCGATGTGCGACAGCGCGGCCGCGACGCCCCGCGCCCCAAAGCCCGCCTGGAGCCAGCCGCGAAATGGCGGCCGCGCGGGGCCGCCGCCTTGGCGCCGCGGTGCACGCTGGGGGCGGTAGTTCGGCGGCCGCGGCGGGAGGCGCGCGCCCCGCGGCGGGAGGCGCGCGGCGGGACTACGTTACCCAGCGTGGCCCGCGCGGGGCGGCCGCTCCCGCCTCCCGGCCGTTGCCGGGGAGACGCGGGGGGCGCGCGTGTGTGTGCGCACGGGGACACTCGTGGGGACACGGGGACACTCATGGGGACACCCATGGGGACACGCACAGGGACACGGGGACACTCGTGGGGACACACACAGGGACACGGGGACACTTGTGGGGACACAGGGACACGCACAGGGACATGGGGACACTCGTGGGGACACTCATGGGGACACTCATGGGGACACACACAGGGTCATGGGGACACGGGGACACGCACAGGGACATGGGGACACTCGTGGGGACACTCATGGGGACACTCATGGGGACACGCACAGGGACACGGGGACACTCATGGGGACTCACACAGGGACACGGGAACACTCATGGGGACACTCATGGGGACACAGGGACACACACAGGGACACGGGGACACTCATGGGGACAAGGGAACACACACAGGGACACGGGGACACTCGTGGGGACACGGGCCCTCCCGCCGCCGAGGTGCCCCTTGGTGGCCCGGGGGGACCGCCCGCACCTCGCCATGTAGCTGAAGCGACCGCCCTGGCCAAAGAGCCCCTGCTTCCCCCTCCTCATCCTGCTCCCAGCAGCCCTTTGGCAGCTGAGGCCATCCCAGTGCCCAGGGGCTCGTGTGGGAGCAGCCCCAAACCCACCGCATCCTCCCAGAGAGCGTCTAAGGCTGCAGCTCTGCAGGAGTCAGGCAGTGGGAACGGCCGCTGTGCTCACCCCAAACCCTGTCCAGAAGCACAACCTGCTGGAGCAGCTTGCACTTTATAGTGATTTTGTCCTCTTTTCTTGAAAAGCAGAATGCTGAGGAAAAGCAAAGCCTGATTAATGTAAACTCTGGGGCTGAGCTGCCCCGATGGCGCTGTGGTTCCCTCCACGCACGGCCCACCACGGGGGAACCGGGCAGACAGGTTGGGTGGGTTGCCACGAGCTTCCTGCTCCCCTTACTTATTTATTTATTTCTTCCTTCCAGCGGGCTGGAGCCCTTTCCGTTCCACACAGGTGCAGGTGGAGGTGGAGCAGCCGGAGGGAGGAGGGTGGCAGCGGCCGGCCGCCCAGCCGGCCATCGGGGTGGGAGGTGGGGAGGAAAAGGAGGAGGGGAGGAGGTAAATAAATAAGGAAATAAAATAAAGGAAAGGGAAAAACAAAAACCGTGCGGTCCGAGCGAGTGGCACCGGAGCAGCCCAGGTAAACGCCCGGGCTTCCCCCCGTGCAGAAGGGGCGGCCGGGCTCCGCGGCTCGGCCCGTGTCACTGCTTCCGATTATTCCAGCCCCGGAGCCGCCTCCGCGGCGGCCGCCGTGCGTGGACTTTGCCCCCCCGGAAGACGAGGGCCCTCCTTTTCCGTGCGTCCCGCCGGCGATGGCGACGCCGGCGGCTGGGCCACGCGCCGCCTGAGCGAGGGGACGCCATGGCGGGTAGGGCTTTGCGTCGAACCCCGCTCCCCACGCTGGCCAAGCAGCGCAGCCACCAGCCAGTCCCTCTCGGCTCCCCCATCTCCCCCAGACCCGCGCCGGTGGGAGAGCCTGTTTTCCCGGGACGGCTCCCGCCCGGCTTTCCGCTCTGCCCCCCGCAGGCCTCTGCAGCGTGGCCCCCAAAATGGTCTCCCCGGCCGCCAACGAGACCCTGGAGCTGGCGCTGGGCAGCCGGGCGGCGCTCAACTGCACGGCGCGCTGGGTGGCCGGCGGGCGCTGCGAGCCCCCGGTGGCCTGGGCCAAGGACGGCCGCTGGCTGGAGGGCGGCAGCAGCCGCGACACCGCCTGGTGAGTGGCCCCGGTGCGGCCGCGGCCGGGCGGGCGCTGGTGCCGGCGCCGCTCGCTGAGCGCTGCCCGTGTCGCCGCCGCGCGCCAGGACGGGCGCCAACGCCTCCGAGCGCCTCCTCGCCAGCGTCCTGCAGGTCAACCTGAGCCGGGAGGGCGACTTCGGCGTCTTTGCCTGCTGGCTCGGCAACGCCACGGCCACCTTCACGCTGCGACGAGCAGGTGCCGCCCGGGACGCCCAGGGGGGCGGGAAGGAAAGAAAGAGGGTCCCGCGAGGCTGGGGGCTCCGGCTTCTCCCCAACCCACCGCCCCTTTCCGTGCAGAAGCCGCGGGGCACGTGAGCGCGGTGCTGGCGGCCCTGGCCGTGCTGGGGCTCCTGGCGCTCTTGGCCGCGCTCTACGTCAAGTGTCGCCTCAACGCGCTGCTCTGGTACCGGGAGCGCTACGGGGAGCTGGAGATCAACGGTGAGCCGCCGCGGGGGCCGCTGCGCGCCGGGAGCCGCGCTCCGGGGCTGCTTGCACGTGCTGCTGGGGATCCTCCGGGTGTCCCGGCACCGCGGGGGACCGAGGCGGGAGCCACCGGGGCCAGCTCCTCCCTAGCATTCCCTCCCATTGCTGGGGCCCCGCTGGGTGCTCGGCGCAGACGGGAAGCTCTACGATGCCTACGTGTCCCACGCCAACACCCCCGACGACAAGAAGTTCGTGCACTTCATCATGAAGCCGCAGCTGGAGAACCGGCATGGCTACAAGCTCTTCCTGGACGATAAAGCCATCCTGCCCAACTCGGGTAAGCAGGGGCCGCAGCGCGGTGCCCGCTGCGCTCACCAGGGGCAGGGATGAGCCCGGAGCGCGTGCCCATGCCCCGCCACTCTGCTCCCGCTCTCGCAGAGCCTTCGGCCGACCTCATCATGAACGTGAGCCGGTGCCGGCGCCTCATCGTGGTGCTCTCCGTGGCCTACCTGGAGCGAGAGTGGTGCAACGGCAACTTCAGGTGAGAGCAGCATCTCCTGCTTGCTCCTGGTGGGACACGCGCTGGAGGCTCCCGCATTATACTGGATTTGAGCAGCACCTGGTACTCTGACATCCTTCTTCCTGGTCTTGCCTTGCAGGGAAGGGCTCTGGAGGCTGCTGGAGCTCTCCAAGAGACCCATCTTCATCGTCTTCGAGAGCCAGTGCCGGGACGCGGTGCAGCCGGCCGTCAGCCTCCTGAAGCAGCACCGGGGCGCCGTGGTGCTGCTCGTGTGGCGAGCCAGCTCCATGGTGAGCTCCACACACTGCCCTTCTCGGCCTTGGGCTTAGACCCGCAGCGGTGCGGCCCTGCGCGGCGCAGTGCCACGGCCCAGAAACCTCCTGCCCCTTGCACCAGCTACGCCTCCTTGCTGGGCTCCTGGCTCCGCAGGGAGCTCTAGGAAGTCTCTCCAAGCCCCATCCGTGTGGTGCCAGGGCCCGGCTTTCCCTCCCCGGGGCCCCCACGCGCCTCTTCCTTTCCTGCCTGCCCCATGCAGACCCCGTCATCGGACTTCTGGAAGGAGCTGTGCCTGGCGCTGCCCCGCAAGGTGGCTTTCCGGGCCACCATGGGGGACCCGCAGACCCGGCTGCAGGAGGACAAGGACCCCATGCTGGTCCTGCACAGCAGCGACCCGGAGAGCCGTGATGACCCGCACCCCGATGGAGACCTGGGTACGTGTCCGTGCCCCGCTGCTGCTCCTGCAGGGCTCTGTGTGCCGGGGACGGGGTGCCGCTCTCCCGCCCCGAGCAGCCCCTTCGCCCTGGCTGCCCGGCGCATCTCTCCCTGCTTCCAGGCCTGCGAGGGTCCCTGTTCCGAGGGCTGCCGCCGCCGCGCGTGAGCAGCCTGCCGGCAGCGCCGGCGCCGGAGCGGGCGCAGCTGCGGGACGCCCGGCGCCAGGACGTGGACGTCTCAGACCTGGGCTCGCGCAGCTACGCTGCCCGCACGGACTTCTACTGCCTGGTGACCGAGGACGACGTCTGAGCGGGCAGGGCTGCCCGCAGCGGCTGCCTTCAGCCCTGGCCTCGTGCTGGAACCAAAACTGGGACACGGCCTGGGAGAGAGCCGGGGCCGGCATCTCCTTCCCCATTCACCTCTCCCATGGGACTCGCTTGCAGGAGAGGACAGCCCTGTCCTCATCACAGTGCCCATGCTGTGGCCTCCGCTGATGCTGGGCTGCCCTCCTCCCTCACCACGGCTGGCAGGGATGTTCCTCCCGAACTGGGATGGCCGGGACAGGCTGGAAAGCGCCGGAGTAGCCATGGGCAGCCACACTCCCTCCTCCCCTGGGCCGAGCGAGCCCGCCGGCAATAAAGCTGCGCCGTTCGGAGCGGGTCTTGTCCATGCGGAGCAGCTGCTGCCCCACAGGGCGCCGGGCTTTGCACGGGGACTCTGCTTCCCTCCCGAGCGCGGGCAGCACGCGGACACCGTGGGAACGGACACCTTTATTTGGGACAGGCCGCGGGGCGGCCGCGCGCCGCCGTGCTCGCCTCCCCGCCCCGCCGCCTACTCTACTCCGTGCCCCAGCGCGGGTGCCCTGCGCCGCTGCGGCACCCCAGGCAAAAAGCGAACCCGCCACCCGCCCCGCGCGCAAGCACAGGGAGCAGCAGGGACTAGACTACGAGCCGGGTCCCGCGGCCAGCGGCCCTCCCCGGCCACCGGGGCCAGCGAGGCCCGGCCTGCGGGGAGAGCTCAGTCCCTCCTCCTCCTCCTCGCCCAGGGCTCATTCTTAGAGGCTGAGGAAATCCTCCTTGCGGTAGCCCTTCTGCAAGAGAGCAGGCCCCCCGTCAGCCGTCCTGCTGGGGACACCCCTTTCCCCCCGGCACCGGGAGCACAAACGTGCCCTGCTGCAGGAGGGACCCCGGAGCCGGGCTGGCCCCGTGCCGGGGCTGTGCCTGTCCCCTAGGACATTCCTAGGACGCTCTCCCCTCCCCTCCAGACCACCGTGGTTGCCACCGAAGGGCTGATGCCCTGGGAACATTGTCCTTTGCGGGAGAGGAAGGCATGGAGCCAGGCCTGCTCTTTGGGAACACCTAGGTGGCTCTCCGGGCCCCAATGCCCACAGGGGCTCCCTGCAGTGCTGAGCAGTGGGGCCGGTCTCGGGGGCGCGGCGGGGCAGCACGTACCGTCTTGAAGTCCCGGTGGAGCTTGGTGTATTGCCACATGTTGCCCAGGAGGCTGGCGGCTGCTCTGGAGGACTTCTCGTGGTCCGAGCTAGGGGGCACAGAGGACACAGTGACTTTTGGGCACCACCAGGCATGAGAAGGTGCCTGTGGGGCGCGGGATGGTGCCCATCACCAGAGAGGGCACCACGCCATGGGGATGAGGAGGTCCTGCAGCTGGGAAGAGGCAGAAAACCGAAGGCTGGAGCCCACCAAGCCTGGTAGGGGGACAAGTATTTCTAGCCTAGACAAGAAGCATCCAGACACGGAGGGGAAAGTCCTGAGGAAGTGACAAAGGGTCGGATGGAGGCCATGAGGACACCCTCAGAGGGATCAAGGGGTCTTGCAACAACAACAAGCCTTGGGGGAGGGCTTTGGTTGCGGCTCTTCTGCTTCATGGCCAAGCAGGAGGAGGGGAAGGCAAGAGTGGATCTTCACTAGGTCCAAGCCGGGACAGTGGGGCCATGGGGAAGTCGGCAGGGCAGGCAGGGAAGTCCCACCTGTCCCTTCTCTTCTTGATGTAGAAGAGCTTTCTGAGGCCATCGAAGTAGACGATGTCGCGCGCGGCCATGGGGCTCTCCACCACCAGGTTGTTGAGCACCGCGATGATGTTAACGATGACGTCGGCGGGTGGTGACTTGTCCCCGACGCCGCCCGGCAGCTTCTCTATCAAGTGGCTGACCACCTTGGTTGCTGGCAGGCAACGGGGTCACGTCAGGGCTGGCAGCCCGACCCCGCACACCCCCAAACCTCTGGCCAAGGACCCACGGGGCAGTGCCATGGGCATCGCCAACCCCCAGCCTCGCTCTCCCGCTGTCTCTGCAGAGACAGGGAGCGGATCGGCCTGGAGGGCCGTGGGCCAAGCGACGGAGGCAGCCGCCTGGCTCCCCCGCAGCGGCCCCGGGCCCGGCCCGGCCCTCCCGGCACTCACACATCTCATCCTTGTTGCGCGCGTGGCGGGACAGGTTGCGGATGAGCCCCGTGAGCGAGCGCAGCTGGTGGTGGTCGGCGGTGCGCACGCGGTCCAGCACGGGGTTCAGGATGCGCTCCTGCTCCAAGGCCAGCCTGCTCAGCACGCCTGCCCACTGCGGAGGCAAGAACTCCCGTGGAGGCGCCGGCTGGCTCCCGCCGGCCGCCCGGCGCCGCCTCTCCCGGGCCGCGCTGCTCCGGGCGGGATGAGCCGCCGCGCGCGGGCCGCCCATCCGGGCCCGCCTGTCCGGGCTGAGTAGGCAGCGTGGTGGCCACATCCCCGGGCAGGTGAGGCCGGGACGAAGCCGGGGCCCTGCCCAGGTGTGGCCACGATTAGCCGGACAATGGAGGGACGTGCCCCAGCCCGCGGCTGGGACAGGGCCAGGGCGGCACCGTCCCCATGGAGGGGCTCACCCTGCGGTCCCCGGCCGTGATGTTCTGCAGCGCCCCCGAGGCGGCCTCCGTCGTGTGCTTGTTGAGCTCGCAGCGCTGCAGCAGCCGGTTGTAGATGCCCACGATCTGCGGGTTCCAGAGCCACTCCATGCCCTTGGGGTCCTTGGAGACCTCGGTGAAGGTGACGATGTCCGCGCTCATGTAGTGCTGCAGGGCGCGGGGGGACACCGTTAGACCGGCCACCGCTGCTCTCACAGCGGGGGCATCACGGAGGTCCGTGCGCGCGGAGGCAGCAGCGCCCGTCCGCCCGGGCTGCGGCTCGCCCAGCTCGGCAGCTGCCCTCGATGTGTCACATCGCTTGGCACGAGGGGTTCCGCACCCGCTCCACCCGCCCCGCGTATGAGCGGCGCCTGATTCACCCTCTGCTGAGCTCACCCGCGTGTCCCACCCAGCACGCAGGGCCCGCGTCCACCTCCGCCCTGGTGCCACCTCAGGCCCTGACTACTTCTCAGTTGCTTCTCCACCTGAAAACAAACGTGGCCGGCACTGACCTCTCGCGCCTTCTTGCTCTGGGGGCTGAAACAGCCCACGAGCTCCCCCGTCATGGTGCTGTTGTTGTTCCTCCTGTGGCCCTCCAAGCGCTGCAGCGAGGACGGGGGCATCTCATCGTACAGGCGGTAGGAGAGGTTTCGCAGGACGCAGACGGCGTTCTCCACGCTCTGGGAGGACACGGGTTATGGGGCGTCAGCCTTCAGCCCACCAGCCAAGGCCGAGTGCGAGGTGGCAGCCAAAACCCCCGGGCAGGGAGCAGCGACACCCCATGGAGGGCATCAAGGACAGCCCAAAGCCCCCGGCACGACAGGCCCAGGGCTCACCTTGTCCTCCGACTTGCCCACTTCCAGGGAGCTGTTAACATAATGGATCATGGAGTCCACCAGCCCATGGCACTCACGCATCTTCTGCCGGGTCTGCTGGCTGGCAGAGCTGAGGTTTCTGCATGGAGAAAGCAGGTTTTTAGCTGACACAAGGGCTTGACCAGGCTTAGCCGTGACACACAAGGGCTGTGAGGGACAGGGGACCTTCAAAAGGGCTCTGAAGTCCTCAAGCACTGCCCTAGCACCCAACTGACACATCTCAGCGTCACCCAGCCTGCCTTTACCAGCTGGCCCTGGTTCCATGGCCACAGCAAGGAGACTGGATTAAGGGAGCCAGGCCAGAGCAGGTACCTGAGGAAGCCCGTGGAGTTGTAGAAGATCTCTGCCTCGGAGGGGTTCTGCTGGATGACCCCTGAGCCACCCAGGCCGGAGAGTGGGACCAGCACCAGGTCCGTGAGCTGCTCCAGCGTGTCGCGGGCCAGGCGGTCCTTCAGGTTGTCGCTGGAGGAGAGGTTCCACAGGATCCCTGCGCCGACAGGGACACGCGGTGAGCGTGGCCATCGTGAGGCGCTCGCTCGCGTCCTCGCTGGGCTGGCACAGCCATGGGGACGTGATCCAAAGAGGTGGTGGGACCTTTCCTGGCAGCAGCCCCGCACCGCAACCACGTAGCCCCGCTGGGCAAGGAAGATGAACACAGCCCCACCTCAGAGCTAACCCTGGGGACCCACGTGTTCCCTCTGCAGACGAAGACACTGTTGCATTGGTCACTCTTGCTGCAGTTTCTCCTTGCCCATCCTCTAGTTGTCCCCTAGAAGTGACTCTCGGCCTCAGCCCTAGGCAGGAGGACCACAGGCTCTCCCCGCTCCTGCCCCATGCCCACGCCGCAGCGCGCTCCGACCTGTGACGTTCTTGCGGAGCTCATCGTCGGGCTCCCGCAGCGTCCGCATGAGCTCGTAGATGCCGTTCTCCTCCACCAGGGCTAGCTTGTTCTCGGCGTTGTCGTAGATGAGGTTGCGCATGGCGCCCGTGGCATGGCGCTGCACCTCCTGGTTGGGGCTGTTGAACAGCTTCACCAGCTTGGGCATGGCCTGGAGGCTGCGCGCCTGCGACGAGAGGGCCGGCCGAGGCTGAGGTGCCGAGCCATGGATGGTGCCCCACGGGTAGCGTGCCCCACACATGGCCCCCCACGCCATCCTGCATGCGCCCGAGGGACCAGCAAGCTGAGTCCTTGCCCAGAGGGCAGCCCCCATATCCTTCACTCTCTAGGAGGGGCTTCCCAACACCACGGGCTTCCCAACACCACGGAGAGCCTAGTGAAGGTCAATGGGAGGCCAAGAAGAAGGTCCCCTCTTGCTGCCAGGTGCCCACCTGCTTCTTGGCGTTGCCATCGCTGTAGCATTTGTGCTGGAGGTAGGCAGCGCCCAGCACCTGCAGGTTGGGGTCGCTGGCAATCAAGTACTTCACCGCAGAGGGCAGGTCGATGTCGTCAAACCTGAGGGACACAAGCAGCTGAGGAGCGGCCCCCACAGAGCGCTCCCCGCCACAGGTCTCTCCATCTGCACCCCACCACGTCCCGCTGGCATCGCAGAGGAGACCCACCAGCCCATGTCTCGCATGTCCTTCCCCAGGCATGGGAGCTTCCCACCCTTGTGTCTCAAGGGGAGCAGTGAGACAGGTCCCCAGCAAGATGCCCAACCTCGGCCTGCATCACGTCCACCCACACCTTGCGAGGAGACCGCACAGGATGAGATCCGCAGGAGCCTTGCGGTTCCCTGCGGAGCGGCCAAGCTGTCGCGTGGGCCTTGCTGCGTCGGACCACCACTCACCCTCCGGAGTGCTGGGAGAGCAGCGTGCCGTGCCCGTTGTAGGCGCCGCCGCCGTCGCGCTGGTCGTGCAGGTGGTGCCCGGCCTCGGCCAGGCTGCGGACCGAGGGGGCGCGGGAGCAGTGCTCGGCCGCGCTGCCCACGTAGGCGCCGGCGGCGCTGAGGCGCGAGCGGTTGTTGCTCTGGAAGCGCTGCAGCGTGCGCATGGCGGGCGCCCGGATGGTGCGGCTCGGCGCGCCCTCGCCGCCGTCCAGCC
>JAVCKT010029895.1:0-14639 GCA_032273925.1 Rhynchotus rufescens | reverse complement strand
GCTCTGCAGATCTTCCCAACCCGCCTGGATGTGCCCGGGTGCCCCGTGCTCTGGGTGTCCCTGCTGGAGCAGGGGCTGCACTGGGGGATCCCTAGAGATCCCTGCCACCCTCAGCCATTCCCTGACTCCGTGATTCTGTGAAAAGCCTCACAGATAACCTCTGTGTTACAGCAAGAGGTACCCTGCACACACAGCCTGAGCCTGGCTTTGCTGCTTTAGCTCTTGGTTGGTACTTAGCTGCCCTCCATCTCGAGCCCCCAGAAGGACAAGATCGTCTTCTTATGTCATTTTTCAATGCGGGGTGACAAAACAAAACCCAACATCCAAGTTGCCTGTAACTTCAGAAGTGACAAATCCACATGGTATTTGTGCAAGTGATTAATCATTAGCAAACAACTTGTTAATTAAGGTTGCTGATTAAAAGATGTAAACATCAAAGCTGCACCTGCTTTCTAAATTGATCTCTGTCAAAGTGTAAATATTTTATCTATACAAGATGAGAAAACAGAATGTCACCAGTGTTTAATCTGTATCGTTCATTACAGATTTATATTAACCTTTAGGAAAGCAGTGAGTACCTCCCAGAATTCAAAATGAACCGCTGCTAAGAACAAGACCCAAGTCAATTAAAAATCAAATGTTGGTGCTTTACTAGAAGACTAAGATTCTCACGACTACTGCACCCCTGCCAGAACAACGCTGGAAATGCGGCTGAAGGAAGAGTTTCCTGTTACTGCACTGGCGTGCACACACAAATTGACGTTTTCAGTCCAAATAACAGCATTTGTTCCTCGCACGGAGGGAAGGAGCTCGGTCAGACCCCCAGGGACGATGTGAGACCACCCAGGAGCTGCGGTCCCCACAGCTGGCTGCTCGCATCCATACAACGTCAGGACAAGCAGATGCGGAATAGTGGGAGAAATGCCTGCCTGGATCTTTTCCTCCAGCTCCTGCAAGGAGTTAGCACCACATGCTCACAGGCGGGGCAGGTGCACGTTCCCATTTTGCCTGGATAGTCCACATTCAAGCCAATTCCCCCACAGTTAATGGCACCCCAAGAGCTGGGAACATAAAACAACGCTAAGGACTGACACAAATTTACAGAATTGCTTGGGCACAAAGCTTCAGTATCTACCGACATGGAGAGATGCAGGAATGGGACAGCCGCAGGCCATGATAATGTTGGGAAGAGAGACCGTCCGTGCAACCCAGAAGGTGGGAGGTGGCCTCAGCGGGACCTTCACACACGTGGGTATGCGACGCTCCCCTCCCCAGAGCTGGTCTGTTTTCCTGAGGACATAAACATCAAAATCTGCATGCATTAAGTTGTTAAATATTTTGAACATCCCCAAATCCAGCTGTTCGGCCTCGTTTGTGACTTTCCGTTCGTTTCTCTTTGGGCATATTCCCTCTGGCATGTTATCCATGCAAACCCAAATCTAGCCCACCCAGCTGTTGCACATGTCCTGGCACTAACGTATTTGACATGCAGTAAATCTCCAATTTCTATAGGAATGTAACAGTCCTGTTTGTACAAAGGCAAAATGCAAATACGACCTTTAAAGACAGGTACATCATTGAGACAGCCGGATAGCAGGATGGATCCATGCATGTCCATCAAGGGGACAAAAAGCACCATGGCCCTTGACATTGAGCCTGAGGCCACCAAGGACCACCAAGGAGCAAAGGCACCAGCTCTGCAGCCAGGGAACTGGGATGCCAGACCTGCAAGTTTGGATGCAAGGATGAGATCTTGCACGAGGAGGCCACGCGCTTGTAGGAACTACTGCAGGCACCAAGGTACTCTGGTCTGCGGGAGCAAATTCCTCGCCTGCTCGCAACGAGAAAGGCCTAGTTAAGCTCCAATAACCATCTAAATAACCACCATTTTAAGGAGGAGCAAAGAGCATTATAGAACAAACACATTAGTGATACTAAGTGCACAGGTTTACTTGTTTCGCTGGTCTTGAGAGTATCTGCTTGCCAAAATGTATAAAGAATCTCAATTTGTCTTCCTCGGGACAGTTATAAAAGGTACAATCTGATTATATTTAAGTGGAGGTCACATTGACTTCAATTGTACGATTTACTAAGGAGTTATTTACATGTGTGAAGAACTCATAAAGTTAGACCTTCAGGCTGCCCACTTTTCAAGGCAAGACATGACCTGTTTTTAGAAAATCCTCCACACCCACAGCACTTCATACACCATTTTTCATGAAGAATTGTATTCTAAAGCTCTTGGTCACCTCCAAACTCCCATGGCTTAGTAGAGTTTGAAAAAAGAGGGCCGGAATGAACAATCTGCTCATCTGCCATGGAGGCTTGTTTTACAATATCGATGTCATACTAAAAACTAAGAATATTACATATTTTTAGTAGAGTCAGGAGCGAAAAGTTAGGATAAGCCCACTAGAAGATAAGTAAGAAAACATTACCAGCACATGATGCCTGGGATCAGAGAGAGGAATTCACACAGTAATTGCATTTCGGTCAGAAACCAGCTAACTAAGCTCCATCACACAGGTTAATCAAAAATAAAATAAAGGAAAACCTCCATAACTCAAAAATCTTTCTGTTTTTAAAGGGTAACTGTTTTTATAAAGAGTATCCAAGATGACTGAAGATTGCTCAAGCTGGCACAAAGGAAGTCAGTTAGTGAAAGGCTGAAGTCAATTAGTGAAAGGCTCAGAAAGGAACTTAAGAAATATAGCAGCTGAAGAGGGAAAAACTGCCATATTTTGTCTTCTTTTATAGTTATTTACCTAGTGCAGCATGATTGTATTTGCAGTGTGGCTACCAGCCGTCAGCAGGGCAACGGGGCAACTGCTCCTGAGCAGATGCCAAAGCACCTAGAGCAGGGCCAAATCAGGGACCACAGCCCCACGCTACGTGTAGTGGCTTAGACACAGGCATCAATAGAATCCACCTCAGATTTGGAAGTCCTAGAAACAAAATAATGACAATAATAAAACCAAATCCGCCCCAGAGCTCCTTTCTCCAGTGTCAAAGTCCATCTTTGCACAAACTGCTGGCAGTGTCAGAGTTTACACAGGCTTAGCCAGTCTGCAGTGGTCAGATCCACATATGGTGTTCAGATGTGGGACCAAGGTCCTTATATTTATTATTTACTTTGTTAGATTTATTTATACGTGAAGACATTTACAAGAAGATGTGCACAAGTTAACTGTAAAAGCTGACTGTCACCAAGAGACCGTAAGGACACAAGTCTATATATAGACTGGAAGAGTACTGAAATTAATGCACATGACATTAATCAACAAAGCAGAGATGGTTCCAGTGTGATAGTAAAATATAACCTCTGAAAGGAAGGCTAGTTAGTAAAATTTAGTAAATCTTGTAAAATGAGCCCTGACTGAATCGGGATCCTTGCCCACAGTGTGGTTGCAAGCTCAAGCCTTCGTCTCCGCTGTCCTCTGCGCTGTGAGAAGCAATTCTCCCCAAATCACCCGCTCGCCGGCACAGCAATAGCTGCAAATGCTGCGACACTCACTTCTCAGAAATTTCCATTTTTAGAAAATACTGCTGTGTATGGGAGAAAATGTTCAAGCAGGAGCACCAGGTACGGAAAGGTTAACACTGACGCCTAGCAGTGCCCACCCCAGGCTCTCCAAGCGCTCCATGGAGATCCGTGGGCAGCCGCATCCCGCACGGATGGCAAAGCAGCGAGGAGGGCGCGCGGCCGCTCCGGGCTCCCGCGCCGCTCCCGCGCCGGCGCCGGCGCCCACCTCTGCTTTGGCAATGCAGGATGTTTCCTCAGAGCTGCTCCAGCGCGCTAGGGACTAAGGAAGCTCACGCCAAGGAGGCCAGTCGGGACAGGAGTAATACATCATTCAAATTCTTTCTGCAGCAATCAAATCTCTGCTTGATGCCAAGACATCCAACTGGATCTAATCCTTTCACAGTATGAGATGCAAGAAAGAGAAAAATTACATCAATAACCCAAGACCAGACTCTCGGCTGTTAAGATGAGGATTCCGAATATTCAGAACATCAAATTTCTAAGTCACTTGATATCCTTTTGTTACATTTTGCCTTACATTTCAAGCATTGCACCATTCATTTTTCAAGCGCTAATTCCTTGGGCGACACGGAGTGGGAAAGCCCTGCAGGTCTCGCAGGCCGGCCGAGCGCTGGGGGCTGCAGGAGCCCTCAGTCCCGGCCCCTTCCACCGCCCTCTGCCTCGGGACACGCAGCGGAGCAGCAGGGAGACAGGGGCAGCAGGAGGCACGCATGCCGGTTATCCCAACGGGAAGGAAACCAAGAAAAGGGAATACAATGCAATATTTCAGTGCGCTTAGAAGGGCATACAGCTTCTTCAGGAATTCAATAATTCATTAAGAAGTCGTTTGGACTTGGATCAAAGCTAGTATTTGTATCTGATAGCATAAACCTCGCAGAAACCACGCACAGAAAAGCAGGCAGTCTGACCTACAAGGCAGTGTCAGATACTGACATCTGTAAAAACTACTTTAAAATATTAGTTTTTTTTCCCTCCTGTGATATAGCCGTATCACAAGCTTTCCAATTAGGCCTGAATGAATTCAAAATGAACATGAACCAAACAGCTCATTGAAAAGAAGCACAGAAAGTAAGCAGCAGAATCCGAGCCAAACAAGTCTGCTTTTCAGGAACGTGGATGTTCTTCAACAGTCTGGGCAGATGCTGCCCAGCAAACAGTTCCACGCACTCCGCTTGTGTTTCCAGAAGATGCCAAAGCAGGCGGGAGCACCAGGCTCCATTGCTCTCGGTGGCTGTCCCATTGATTGCAGCCATTGATTGCAAAGATATTTATCTACTCACATCTAAAGCAAACTAACATGTTATATTAATGCACCTAGATGGTGTATCATGTAATATTTACTCATACCACATATATATATTTTAAAAATACTCCTCTATAAATGTAAATTCATGCAACTCTCCATTATATCACCCATTACAAAGTTGAAAGTTTTTAAGACTACAAGCACACACCTAAAATTAACTGCAGGGCTTGTTTTTGCCGTGAAGCTAGCCAGCAATGCAAGCAAGAAACGGTCTGCACAAAGGCACCCTGGAACACATTAGTCCCACAGATAATAAAACATAATGATAATGCTGCTGTAAATGGAAATGGTAGTAAAAGCATGGCAAGCGCCGAGATAATTCCGCGTCAGACAAATCGCCTGCCTGCAGCGAGGCGCTTTCACGGCCAAGCGCTAATTGACTCCATCAGCGCGGGCGCGACGGCCTCGCGCGTTTGCTGCGGCGGGTCCCGAGGCCGCCAGGCTGCGGTGCAGGGGCAGGGGCGGGCAGGAGGGCGCTGCGGGGCTGCGTGTCCTGCACAGCGAGCGGTCCCGAGGGACGGAGCGGGGAGCAGGGGGACAGGCCTGCACCCCGCAAAGCACCAAACCTTCCGCCTGGAGAGCAACGGAGACTCTGCAGGACGGCCCTGCCTGTGCCTCGGGCCACGGCCTCTGCTGCTGCTAATGAAGCGCAGGGATCCGGGCGAGGTGCTTGCAGCGCGCTTGCAGCACGTGGTGTGCTTGCAGCGAGCGGGGTGCTTGCAGCATGTGATGTGCTTGCAGCCTGCAGCATGCTTGCAGAGTGGTGCTTGCAGTGAGTGGTGTGCTTGCAGCATGCAGCATGCTTGCATAGTGGTGCTTGCAGCAAGCGGTGTGCTTGCAGCGTGCAGCATGCTTGCAGAGTGGTGCTTGCAGCATGTGGTGTGCTTGCAGCATGCAGCATGCTTGCAGAGTGGTGCAGCGAGCGGTGTGCTTGCAGCATGCGGTGTGCTTGCAGCGTGCAGCATGCTTGCAGAGTGGTGCTTGCAGGGAGCAGTGTGCTTGCAGCATGCGGTGTGCTTGCAGCATGCAGCATGCTTGCAGAGTGGTGCTTGCAGCAAGCGGTGTGCTTGCAGCATGAGGTGTGCTTGCAGCGTGCAGCATGCTTGTAGCACACAGTGTGCTTGCAGTGTGCAGCGTGCTTGCAGAGCACGGTGTGCTTGCAGCGAGGGGTGTGCTTGCAGCGAGCGGTGTGTTTGCAGCACTTGGTGTGCTTGCAGAGCGTGGCATGCTTGCTGCGAGCAGGGTGCTTGCATTGAGTGGTGTGCTTGCAGCATGTGGCACACTTGCAGTGTGTGGCATGCGGCACTCTTGCAGCGTGCAGCATGCTTGCAGAGCATGGCATGCTTGCCGCAAGCAGCGTGCTTGCAGCGTGCAGCATGCTTGCAGAGCATGGTATGCTTGCTACGAGCAGCATGCTTGCAGCCCATGGCATGTTTTCACATTCAGCATGCTTGCCATGAGCGCCATGCTTGCCTCAACACATCGGTGGGTGCTGGGGGAGGCACCAGGGAACAAAACCCCTGGCACCTGTGACCAACCCCTGGCTGCGTCTGTGCCAGTCTGTACAACTGCCACTAGCCGAGACGGAGCAGAGGGACCCCCGCTGCAGGGCTAGAGCCCAGCCCCTGCTCGCGGCTGGCACCTCCGTTCCCATGCGGAAACCCACGCGGGAAGAGAGCCCAGGAGCGGCCGCAGGCAGCGGGGCTGAGCCGGCACGGGCCTGTGGATGGAACTGCCATGGTTTCGCTGGAATTTGGGAATTAGCAGGCTTGCAGGGGAGGGCTTGGTGTGTGCACAGCCAGGCTGCGGGCTGGCCTGCATCATCTCGTGTGTGATCACGGAGCATGGAAATCATCCTGTTTAGGAAAGCCGAAAACACAGAAAAGCCGCCCTGAAAACACCTGCCAGGAGTAAATTAAATATTTAAGGCTTTACCCACGCAGCGCTTTTCCCCGTGCGCGCGCCGGGACGGGCGAATGCGGCTGCTGGGCTGCAGGACGGGCGGCGAGCGCGCGGCGCGGGCAGCGGCTCCGGGCGCTGCAGGACGCCCGCGGGAGCCGCCGTGCTTGGAAAGGTCCCGGCAGCGCCACGCTGCTGCTCTTGCCATCCAAACAGAGTCACATCAAAGCTCCCCCAGGAATAAGCTCTCCGGATAGAGTGTCTTCTGTCCCGCAAAGATCCTTTGCAGGAGTGCAATCACAGGCCGAGTGCTGGCGAGGCGCCGCGCGAGCTCGGCACGGGCGGTTAGGGATAACACACGAGCAAGCCGCCCGGACACTGCACTTCACCATGTGAGGCAACCGTCTGAGTCTAAATAGTCTTGACTATTTAGCCCCCGCCTTGGCCACCTGAAATACTCATGAAGTGGTGAGAAACTCACCCCCAAAGCAGAAGAGCTCAGTGTGAAGCGCTGTGCAGAATGGAGCGCAGGCGGTGGCCGCTGCACCGCAGGCAGTGCCAGCGCCCGCAGCATCCAGTGCGAGCGCCCGCAGCATCCCGCTGGGACCGCGGGCCGCTCCGGGGATGGACAGAGGACACGGCATGGAGGCCCTGCCCGGGCGAGGTGCCCGCCGCGCTGCGCCAGGCCCCTTCCTCGTCCCCGTGATCAGACATGACGGGAGCTGCTCCGCAGCCCAGCGCCCCAGCACGGGGCTCCCGCGGTGCCCTCCTCTTTGCTCCGGTGAAAAGGAACATTTCTGAGGGATCCGAGCCTCCGCTGGGCAGAGGCCCTCAAGCAATTGGGGCCCGGGACGCACGGGAAGGCACTCGCTAAGTTGGGAAAATTAACCGAGCGCCTGTCGTAGTAAATGTCACAGTTGCTGCATTTCTGTGAGAAAATGAGTCTAAGAGGAACTTTAAAATCATTTACACGATTTTATATCCGTTACAACCTAAAAGCTGTTCTTCTCCATCACAAATTCTGCTCAGAAATTACGCCCTAGGCCCACTGAAGCCCAGCAGATAGCTCAGGCCTAGCTAGGTGTGACAGAGCTAACAAGTCCTCAGAGTTTGCTCAGAAGAAGTCTTTGCATTTTGTATCCAAAAGTCCAATTAAGTCTCCTCCTGATGTCTAACGAAACAGGGGCTTTCTCCTCTACTTTCTGCAATGTTTTAGCACTATTTTAATATCAGATTAGTAAATTACATCGTATCAGATGTGTAAAAAATATCCATGGTGATGGGGAATAATCAAATTTCATGAGTCTTTTCATTTCTTTCATTTTCAGCCTTCGGTTTTATGTCACTACAAATATACTTTTTATTCTGCTATATAATTCCACACACCGCTAGTGCTTTATTGGGCCCTTTCAATGCATTTTTGTGTAGATTTTCTTCATGAATTCTATCAGGGTCAATGTTAAATTTTATAAAAAGTACAAAATTCTAGGGCCTTTTCAATGGAGGCAAAATGAGAGGATACAGACATGGGATTCTTTTTGCCCAGGCTCATAGCCAAGCCTGACTACGAAGGTCCTCAGTCCCTGGTATTTCCAGGAAGAGGAATAAGTGAGAAAACCTGCTTATTGTATTGCTGCTTCATGTACTTCTGTGGGGTTTGTGAAGTGAATAAAGCATTTCTGCTATCTTTTATTGTTCGCTTTTAAAGCACAGTGAAGTAGTCAGAGCTCAGCAGAGCTCAATCCTGACCACGCGCAGCCAGCCCTCAGGGTGCATTTGCACTGCTGTGCTGTCCATAGGCATCCACGCTCCATATTAATGAGTTACCTCATGGAAGCGAGTTTATTAAGACGTACCATAATTAGCAGATCTCCTGCCGTCACCGCGTGCCTCCCTGCAGGGCGAGCCAGGCAGCCGAGTCGCATTTCGACACCACAGCGGGGAGATGCTCTCTGTATAGCGCCTGTAATAGCAGCCACGCTATGATGCCAGAGCTGTGACACTCTAGATTAAAATGGGTGAAACACACGATGCAAATACCAAAAAATGGCATTTACGAGAGTACGAAAGACCTGAAACCATCAGCTGTGCGTCCTTGAGCAGCTCCCCTTGGCGCAGCTGCTTCCCTCCATCCGTGCCCTCCCTCCGTCTGGTTTTATTGTGTTTGCTGCCCATCCTCACCCCTTGTCACCTTCCTCTGTCTCGTACGTATGGCGCCTTCTCCTGCCTTCTGCGGGACAGATCCCAGCTGGGCCCCTTGTCAGAGCAGAACAAAACCTGCTCACAATGGAGCGGGCCGGCCCTACCTGCCATCTGTCTTCAGCTCTCTTGCCAAGGTTTGATATAAACGTTAATTGTTAATCAGCTCTGCAATGAATATTTGATATTGACTAACAATACAGTATATTCCTTGTGATCAAAAATGCAAGCAAGAAATATAGCACCTGTAGTCTCTAAAAGCATCCAGCGTCCCTACACCATCTCCACGGCTTGCCAACCAAAGGATACTGCTAGACCATGAAAGCACCGAGCAATTCATTTTAGAAAGTCTTGTCAGACAGTTTGATGCATGTTTGGATGCCTCATTTTCATCACAATTTAACCCTGCAGCTAATTGAGGAATCAAAACTCAACTTTCTGATTGTTCTCTGTAGGACTCAACGACTCTGGGAACATTTATTTCCAGCGTTTTGATGACATTGAGTCTTTTTAATCAAGCATCACAGTTTGCAAGAACTGCAGCGTCAGTTGTCTGTTATAAATAGTTCACTGCCAAACAATATCGCAAAGTTGCTGCAGTGTTTACGGCAAGATGACTTAATGAAATTAACCTCACTCTGTTAAGAGAGACTGCTACTTCCTATTAATTTCTTTATGACTAGTCCAAACCGGGAACCAATGACATTATTAACATCCAGGGAAGAAAACTGATAGAGTTTGTATGTTTTTAAAGATGTCAGTACTGATTTATAGTTTATATGGTTTTTACGGTTTGCTGTTATGGCTGGCGAGTAAACTCAGTTCAGTGCTTGGATGGAATTGCTTAAGACCCTGTGAGATTGGTAGTAAAAGGTAAGCGAGTCATCCAGAAACTGAGAGCCTCCTTGGAGGTATCTTTCATCGAGGGGATGACACTGAAAAAGAATGTGACATTCAATATCTGTTATTTGGGGCCACATTTATAGGAATAAGAAAATAATCACAAACTGTAGCCTAACTTGAAAAAAAAAAAACACTTTTATGCTGTAAAATGAAATATTTTAGTGAAAAAGGTGAACTGAGACATACTACTTAAAAATCTGCAGTCCTTAACTCCTACGTGCTGCAATATGCACAGTGCTAATGAAAAAAAAAGGGTCCTTTGATTTGTCTAAGTGTAATTTCTGAATTTTGACCATTATATCTACATGTTTTATTTTCAACTTTCCACTCAAGAAAAGGGTCACAGTTCTTTTCTTATTCTCATTTTACGCTATTTTCTCTGACGTCTCCTTACTGTGCACAGTTTCCACCAACAAACACTGACAAGTGCTTGTGAGGATGAGCTGTGCTGCTCCCTTAGCAATCTTCAGGAGATCGGTAACAAGTTCAAGGATTTGGACATTCACCTTAGAAACTAAATCTAACATCTTGAAAACGTCTCTGGAAATGTAAGAACTCTCCCTTTAAGCAGTGTCTAACTGTTCATCTGTATTGTGTCTCTTTTCTTAGTATTTACATTATTCCACGTGTGTCAAAATAGTTAAATTAAGTAAATAATATTAAAATATACATTAATTCTTCTTCCATTCCTGCAAATTTTAGATTTTAGAGGTGCTTGCTTTGAAAAATGCAAGGAGAGAAACTTACTGAGAGAAATAAAATGAGCATGGACGACACAGCGCAAATTACCCGTGGAAATCAGCATTAATACTGGAATATGCTGGTGACAATGTATTTCATACGCCATATACTTTTTGAAAATAGACTAGTGCTTTACCACTCAAGTACACAAATTGGATGTGGGTAGATATATCATGAAACTCTGCTTAGCAAATGACAATAACCAGATGCCGAAAATACAAAAGATGAATAAAAAGTGCAGCTCTACAAGATGAAATATGACTAGACATAAATCATGGATATTAATCCAGCACAAATGGAAGACTTAAGGGGGAAGCATTATGAAAAAGGTGGCTATTAGTGTTTATTTATCTCCTTTAGCATGATAAACAGTCTCGTTCCCGCGTGAGCCTCACTAATTGCAACTAGAAAATTGTTACCATAGCTGCCACTAAAGTATGCAGATTGCTACTTTTATTTTTTAAAATCTTTTTCAATGGGCCTGCATACAATATGACTGGAAATGCAAATGCATCTCCAATAGAAATGAGCCGCTGGGATGACAGATGAGGCTGAGCCGCTTTGCAGACGTACAAAAGCAGGACACAATCATTCTATATCACTTGCAAACTCTCTCGTGACTCTTCAGTTGCTCAATGAGGCGCGCACGGCAGAGCTCCCTCGCCACGGCACGCGCGGAACGGCCGCGGGATTCATGGATTCATGGACATCGGGCAGGACACAACCTGTGAGGAAGCTCTTCCTCACACGCAGGTGGAGCTGCCTGTTCCTCTTCCACAGAACAAACATTAAGTTTACTTTTTAAGTACTTATGTACTTCAGTGCTTTATGTACTTAATAATGCTGCCCGTGTCCTACAGCGCGATCTGGAGTTGGAGAGCAGGAGAGCTGGGCCGAGCAGCAGGGACAGCTCCAGTGCGCAGCGAGCGTCCACGCGGGACGTGGCACAGATCCTCCTCCGCATCCACACGCCGTCACATGCCGGTTTGAGCACTGCCACCAGTCAGGCTCTGTCCAACATTCAAACTCTCGAATTAAACTTTTCACCATATAAACACATATCGGAAGTGTTTGTTAAGGAACACAGCGTTGCCAGCACAGGTGAGGGACTGGAAAAGGGCAATAGAGAGGATGTTGATCCTTCAACCAAGCAGCCAACTAACCACCTCAGCAACAGCAATATTACTAGATATGTTTCAGTATGAGGGACAGAGAGAGAGAGAGAGGGAGAGACAAAACAGTGTTGGTATCATTTCCGCAGGTCCTGCTTTGTACATGTCCCCTGTTGGGGGACCCTGTGACTTGGGGGCGCGGCGGTGGCGCAGCGGGTGCAGCGCAGGCTGCCGCTCGGGGCGACGCTGCCGGAGGAGGCGGCGCGCGGCCTCCTCTAACTCACCCCGGCAGCAGCGCTGCGCGGCCACGGCCGCCTCGCTCCCTCCGCAGCACCTCTTTGCTGCTGGCTGCGGAGAGGCAGGCTGCAACGTTTGCTTCAGCGCTGACAGCTGATGATGTCAAGACGTGCAGCAGCCTGCTCGGAGACCCCTCTGCGGCCGCTTCCTGCCGCGGCTCCGGCACACATTCCCAAAGAAGGGAACGGAGCGGTGCTGGCACCACGAGGGAGCCTGGCTTGGTTCCGTGCGGCCGCGTAAACGTGGAGGTTCCCGGGGAGCCTGGAGCCGGCGCGACCCCCAGCTCGTGCTGCCGGGAGCAGCGGCCGAGGTGTGGGGCTCTGAGCAATCACTCCCCTCTGCAGAGACCTGCAACACGGCGCGCAGCCTTCCCAAAAACACTTAATACCTATATATAACTTCAACACAAAGTACTGCTTAATGTTATTGTACCAGCATCAGAACTGAAGATTATTCAATGTTAATGGCACGAGTGAATCATGTTTTCATGTTCAAAATGGTCATATACTGAAAGCCCAGACAACAGAAGTTTCTGTTTATTTAAACCATGAGCATTAAAGACTCAACAAAATGCAGTTAAGTTGCTGAGCTAGTTTTTAAATCATTTCTGATTAATAATAAATTCCATCTTGGCTGTCATGATAAAGATGAGTAGGAAACATTTTAGTAGAGGCTTTTCTGCTTTTCTTCTGGAGAGAATTGAGGCCTTGTGCTCGATACAATACAGAGCAGCTCCGACAGGAGGGCGGCTGCAGGCAGGGGCTGAGGATGCCAGCTTCCTTCAGGGCTCCCTGCCCACTGCTGCCCGCAGTCAGCAGGAAAGGAGCGTGCAGAACTGCAAGCGCCTCAACAGACATGCATGGACCTACAACGCTGACAAAACAGGACCTGTCTTGAACACCTGAAAGAGCAAGAAATTCTCATCTCATTTGCAGTAAATTCACAGAGAGCTGTATGGATGAAGACACAAACTAAAACAGTACTGTTTGTTTTACCTGCAGCTTTTGAGGACAAATTGCTTTGTTTTCTTGCAGTGCAGCTAATTACAAAAATGCAAGTCAAAACAAGTATCAAGTTTGGTTTTGAAAAAGGAAAAAAATATATAAATAACATATAAATGCCTCAAAAAAACAGAAATAACATTAAAGAGTCTGTTTAAAAAAAATGTTCTGGAATGTCATTTCCATCACTCTCACGTGCTTTGCGCTATGTTCGTTAGCCCAGCTGAAGCACCACGGGAGAGGTTTATGGGTTACCTGGTTTCCCTCATCAGCAGTGGCAGCTGAGCCGGTGCTCCCGCAGCCTTCATAAATCACGGCACCAACGTGGTGGCTCTGGGGAAAAGCAGACACTGCTGAAGCAACAGCCACAGGCAGCAGCACCGTGCAAGGCTCCCGCCGTCCTGCCGGCGCCGAAGGGCACCAAGTGCAGCACAGCAGCTGTCCTGTGCTGCAGGGAATGCTGGAAACTGCGTGTCCGGGTGTGCAGCAGGGGCTTGGGCCCCGCTGACTTCACTGGCCGCTCTCCCGGTCCGGCCACTGCCGCCACGAGGTGCGTGGGGACACAGGAGATCAGGAGCGGGATGGCAGCCACCAGGGAAGGGGGTCCCGGGGCACCCACCTTTCCTAATGTCTGGGACTGCTACATTCATCCCAGTTAAGCTGGATGTCACTGAACCACCTTGCCTACCTCAGCTCCTCTTTGTAAGCAGGTCTTCCTTGGAAATCAGCAAACGCTTAAAAGCAGGGACTCGTTCTGTAAGAACTAACGAGGGGAGGCAAGATTTTGCCTCCGTACTTTGCCGTGCATCGCAGTATATGCAGCAAGGACATACAGCATTTCTTGGAGCATTAGATAACTCCAGGGAAAGCCTCTTTTTATGATGAAATTTAAAATCCGCTCCATTTTCTCTAGCAAATCATAGGTATTTTAAAAAGTAACACTCATAATAAGCACTAGCAAATAATATAAAATACAAGTGGTATCTTCCCTTTTGTTGCAAGGTAAGATACTACCCAGAGCAGCCTTGCCTCTATATGCTGGGCATCCCTATGCAAACAGGTAACAGGGTGAGCCTCTTGTTTTTGGCACCATGGTCTCCTCTTCTTTGGAAATAAAACGTCTGCCCCCCATCCGCAGCAAGCAGCCAGACTGCTGCAGACGGCCCCTTCAACTCGTGCTTATTCTACAGGTAACACAACCTCTTGTGCTTCCCCAGTGGTACTTTTAAATAAGTGCAATTTGTGCCTTCGGCATGTATCCTGTTTGAATAGACTAAATATTTCTCTACTGTATCTCCTCTATGAGATACATAAATAAAGCTTTAGGAGACAAGAGCTATGAAATGTCAGTGTATCATTATTTTTCTCATATAAATCCAACATCAGCACTAATCTCAAACTGAACTATTCTATTAGCAGTTCACTAACTGAGAGGCAGAGGTATACAAATTCTCACAGTATGGCAATATATATTGATATTGTGCTTTTAAAGAATTGGCCCTCAGGATTAAAGCTTGGTTCTGCTACACGCACTCATGATGGTAGTGGCTTGAAACTTGCCTAAATAAAAGATGCTGCATCAATTTTTTTGGTGGCCTATTCTCTTTTACCTTGTCAAAAAAAAAAAAAAAAAAAAA
>JAVCKT010029894.1:13986-24960 GCA_032273925.1 Rhynchotus rufescens | reverse complement strand
ATAACATAAGGGCTATACAAGGAGAAAAGCTCTTAGTATTTCATAGTTTTTTAGCATTTCCTCAGAAATGTGTTTCCTTTCACATTCTGGAAGACTATCGTAAATTTTCCTAAAGGTGAGTAATTGGACTACGATCATAAGGTCTACCATATGAAATAGTCTACCACATGACAAGCTTACTACTGGTAGCTTAAGGTTTCCCATCAAGTTAGTAATTTATTTAGTAAATGAAATTCAGTACCTGGATATGTAAACAAGAAATATGAGTCATAAAAAGGGAGAAATTAATAAGTTCTTGTTTTTGAAAAGCTTATATTCACATTAGTCTATCATCGTCTTACTAGATAAATTAATGTGTTAAATTCAAAAAGAAAAAAAAAAAGAAAGTAATGGAAAGAGCTAAAAAGACTCAAATTGTCTGATGTGTGTGGGAAAAGGGCTTATTTGGTTCTAAGGAAATTAACAACCATTGTGTAACATCAGAGCTTATTAAACTCAGTTGCAAAATGGTCTCAGCGAAGCAGCCCACTGCTTGGGAAGCATCAGTCTGCTGCTTGCATGCTGGTCATGTTTTGCCTTTCTGTGTCACTCACTCTTTCTAGCTTAATGAGGGAAAGGTGAAGAAAGCGATGAGAGAGCAGATCATCCTCCACTTTTGTCTGCCCTCTTTTTATTCCGTTATCACCCTTTTACCAGGACTTACTCCTTCTTTTTGTCCTGATTGAGTGAGGAGAAGAAAGGCAGTTTGGGTTGGTCCATCTTGGAGAGACATGCAAGTATAGGCATGTTATATCCCTAATGAGTACAGCCATGTAGATGATAAGTAAATCAGAAGACAGCTACACAAGTCAATGCCACTTTGCCTAAAACACCCCCAAATCCACTAACATTTTGCAACCTGCCACTCCCATCTAACGATGCCTTAACTAGCTCCTTCTTCAGAGCTACTTAAACAACCTAGTTTAGAAATTGTTCTACCTCCTCCAAAATGTATTTCCATTCTCACTATAAATTATGTTCATTTGTTATGTTTCACATACAACTTTCCAGAGTGTCTATTTGTTAACATATCCACAATAAAATAATCTTTTTTTTTTTTTTTTTCCCCCTCAGGTTTAGGATCTAATTGTAGAAAAACAGGTTACTTACATGAAAATTAAATACTTTGTGAACATTAGCTGAAATTCAGACTAATTCTCATGAGAGCTTATAAGAAATTTGGAAATATATAGTTAACAGAAAGGTTAATCAAAGGTTAATGGGCCTTATGACTGAGCAGAGTGGATGGAAGGTATAGACACTTTAGTAGTTTTTTACATATTAACTCATTTCAGCTGGAAATCTTTCAGGGTTGTAAAGTGACTATCCTACCTGTGTTGCTTGGATGAAAACAGTCTAGGAACATACCAAGGCATTAGTGTCTAATCAATTTGACATCAGTTGAGGAAAAAGTGCAAAAACCTATATTTAGGAAATCAAGACTGTTATATGCAAAAGTATTAGATAGATTAAACTTCTAAATAGATGCTGAGAATGACTAATCAACCCTGAAGACATGTAGCAGAATTTTACCTTGTAAAGTATAGATTAAAACACTGCATATTCTAATAATTTTAGCTGTTCTGATATTTTACATAGGATGATATAGTATAAAGTACACAGAGAGCGGATTTTTCAAACCAAGAAAGAGAAAAAGTGATATAAGCTAAAAGAACATGCATTCGTGTGTTACAGAAATGTGCAATATATTCCACACTCTTTGATATAAAATTTTAAAATGTTTATAAGATTATGCTTGTAAGAAAAACAAAGTAAATGACAGGGAAAACAACAGCATTTTCTAAATTTACAAAAGATAAGGAGGAGTGGGGTTAGACACATTCTGATGTTAGAGAAAACAGGTTTGACTAACACATCTGCCTGAGGGGATTTTACTCTTTTCTCATCTCCTTCACAAAGGATAAATCACAAATATTTTGGGGCAGGTTCTTGTAATCTACTTCATGTAAACAATTAGGCAATCACTGGAAGAAAAACTAAAACCTGCATGCTGTTTCCTGGATGGATGCTCTAATCATCATGCAAAATCAACATTTTCACTCTTGGGTTCATTAAATATTTGAATATCTTTTCATATCGAGTGGAATATTTATTACAAAAAATACCAAATAAAATTCATGTCAAAAAATCATTATAGCCTAATATTTAGGGACTTACACTGAAAAATAAGAAACAGTAATTTAAAGTCACTCACAGTTTTGATTTGGGTTTACCAATTCTTGTGTAAAATTTCACCTGAATTTTTGAAGGAAAGAGAATTCATAACAACACTCTTTTCATCTCAAGCCAATCATTAAAAGCTGTCTCCAAGTCACAGTTAATTCTATGGTAATGAAAACACAATTTTCAAACATATTAATCATTGAGAAACTGTCATTCAGCTCAAGAAAATACAGTCTGGGAAAATCAAAAAAAAGTCAAGGAAAAATCTTAATTTCAGCTATTTGGTTGTCTTGCAGTGAATATTGTATCTGTGATGGAATTAAGATCATTTAAAAAGCATTTGGCTGACCACCACTCTTTCAGATAACACAGTGATAACTCAGCACTTCAAAATGCTTCTTTTCGTAGAAAAAGAGCACTGCTCGGTTAAAATCAAAACTGTGACATGACTATGCCCTCACAATCAATATAATTGGGCATTCTTTATGCTTCTGTAATACGGACAAAGAATACTGGCCTAGCACAAAGCCAACAAAGGATCAGAGAGTACACAAAATAAACACGCTTTCTATCTTACTTTCCTCTTGAACTGCACTGAACTTCAGCAAGAATATAGAAGAAATAAAAACAAATAAAATATTTGAAGAAATACATATGACAGAATGCATGAAATATCCATATGCAGACTATGCATGATAGATACATTTTTGTGTGTTTTTATTTTTTTTTTATTTTCTGAACTATTTATTTTTATTTTCTGAACTATGCTATATATTACAGATTATGTTTTCCAACAGACTGCTGGGACATATTTCTTCTGAGTAGCTCCTAATTTCTTAGAAATTCTAAAAGAAAACACTAAGCAGACAGGTTTTTTTAAGAGTTGTTAAATTGCTGAGGGAGCTGTAGAAACACAAAATTCAAAGCTTGCCTAATTGAAAACTTGTATATTCGTTACTCATGTCCAATTTTGTCTGCAAAATACACAACTGTTTCAATATTTTTGTGATCCAGTTTTAATCAATGCCAGAGACTGCCAGAATGCTTTTCAGTCTTTTGTTATAAAACACAGTGTGAGGTCATCCAAAGGATTTCTGCCATTATCAGTTCAAACCAGGCAAACTCAAAAGATCTGTCAAAACATGGCATCAATTTTAAGACATCCTGTCTTAAGGTTAAGAATTTGAAGATACAGAACCTCGTAAGCAAAGCTAACTTAGAGATAACAAAAACATTAGACTTACAATAATCATTATAATTTGAATTTTGAGATTATTTTTCCTTTCTCTCATCTCCCCATGTTAGGCAGGAACATACCTTGCATTTTCTGAATGAAAAGGAAAGTCTGTAAAAAACAGCATCTACCAAACACTAATATGATTATACCATTATGATGATGCCCACTACAGTTATGTGGGAAAACTGTAGTGACCATAATTCCAATATCGTATCATCACAACTATTTTTTTCACAACTATTTTTAAAATATTGCAGTGGCAATACCTAAGCAAATTGCTCTGCAAATACAATTCACAGTTTAGTGTTTGAAAACATTTTACTCAACTTTTCTCTATTATTCTAGGAAATCAGTTTTCACCTTCCTGTCCTCCAACACTGCTAAAATTTAAAAGTTCCAGAATTATAAAAGTAAAACCTTTCAGCGTAAAATATTATTGAATGCTATTGAAAAATATTATTGAAAAATAGTATGATAAGGAAAGGTGGATTTTGAAAATAGAACTATACACTGCATATATCAAATATACTTACTTCAGTGTAGATATTTATGTTGTGCAATATTGTGAATCTTGTACAAGTTGTAATCACTCCCAGAACAGGCTAAGTTAGTGTTAGTGAGGCATGTCATTGATCACTGTGTTTACTCATACGAATGGTGGAAGAACGCTCTAATTACTGGCTATTTCTGTGTGTTTTGGGTCTGCAGTACAAAGAAAGTTGCCCTCTGCCTTTAGAGGATAAGCTATCTAAGTGCTGTGGTGAAGCATTCTCTTTTTAAACATAATTTCTTCTTCCCATACCTTTATAATTAGGATAACACATTTCTTTGAGCTTAGACTGAGCTTCTGTGGAACAGTCAGCTTACATGTAGACATGGAGGTTATTTGAGTTTTCACAATTACCACATAATAGCAAAAGTCCTTTATGCACTGACATTTATGCTCCTTATAGATTAGACATAGATTAGAATTATAAAGTACATAGAATTAAGTAAAACATTAACTATGTTCCAAATTAGGACAAAATAAAATCATATAACAAATTATCTTCATTATCTTTGGAAAGTCCATAAACACTCATGATCATAATCTAATATTTCTGACTAGTTACTCATAAAAGACTTGACAGCACTAGTTCAGCAGATTAGGACCATCTAAACTCATTGATTGTAAAGTAATAGTACTATTTTGATCACTTATTTGACCTTACAAACAAAAGTGTTTCACCTAGCAATCTCATTTTTATAGTTACTGCTATATGTAAAAGCACATACTACTTTTTAATTAAAAATAATCTTTTTACAAATTTTAAGTAGTGAACAATATCTTATGCTTTTATATATTTCCACTTATATTTCACATTTAATCTCTGTAACTCAATTTTGAAACTGTGGATCTTATAATGATTTTAAACAAATTACCATTGCTAATGACAAAAGGAAATCATTACTAACAAAGTTTGTATAAAAACACAGACAAAATGAGGTATCCCATAATAACTGATTTTTTTAGGGGATTTGTGATATATGATATTGATGGTATAATTTATCAGAATTTAATCTATCAGATACATATCTGTAGCAACTCATACTTCTTGCTAATACATCCCTCCATACCTTTTCATTTTTCAAATAAAATGTCTCATGATTTTGTATCATTTTGCTAACATGACTCTTTGGAAATCACTATTTAAAAAAACATTAACTCAGAACAGAGAGTGAGCAAGGGCAAATAATAACTGTCTGGAAAAAAAAAAGTCAGCCCTCATTTTTTTTCCCCAGCACACTGTAACTACTCTGCCTAGTTGATAGCTCCTAAAATGGCTCACATAACTCCTATTGAGAATAAAGAACTTTTTTTTTTTTTTTTTTTTTTTTACCCAAGCACATTCTTTAAACACCTCCACAATTTCCACAATCTGCTGCTTTGTATAGCTTGGTAGGGATTAAGATCTACCCGGCAGTCTCTCATATTAATTCCACAGAAGAGTGGCAAAGGCAAATGGTGCACCACTGCCAAAGCTTGCGTGGCACTGTTCCCACTCAGGAAGCATCCCCAGGGACTGATTGCTACCAGAGAAGAAGAGAATCTCTCCGCTAATCTCCTCTAACTGTTGTTGACCTATCTCTGTCATCCCCTCACAAGTATACAATAAATCAAGTACATTTTACATGAAAAATGAAGTAATTACTCAGTGAATCCAATGGCTAATTGCACACAGAAGCCTCTGGGAGATGCAGGACAAATCCATGTCAGATTTTGAGCAGCAGAGAAAAAGAAAACTAAGTTAATAACTCCTCAAATGCTGACAGACTGAGGGGGATTGAAATGCACCATTTCTTCAGAAAAAAAAATGATATCCTACTTAAGGGAAATGGAAAATGTTAGCCATATATTTTAGCTTTACAGCAACAGCAGCAGTGATTTTGAGGAACCACTGTACTATAGCAATCAGTTACTGAAGAAAAATGTCATGGTGCTGCAGTTTCTTATGTTAGATATCATTATTACACCTTAGTTAATATAACTTTCCTTTTCTTTTATAGACCCCTTTGCCTTCCACCTTCTCTTCAAATATGTACTATCACCCTTTCTTTTCTTCTCCCCCATGACCACTATTTCCTCCTTCGATTCAATTCAGTTCACTCGCTGCCTCTTTCTCCAGCTGCCCGCTATATTGCTTCTTATCTGGTCAAAATCCCCTCGGGCTCCCACTGCCAATGTATCTCTCTGGCCACCTTAATGCCATGTATCCGAGCTAGCTGATTTTCTCAACCACACAATTAGAGGAGAGAGGTAAGGGAGTAGGACAGTGAGAAAACAAATAAGAAAGGGTCCAATTCCCTTCTTCCCCTCTGAATTCTTGGATATTTTTTTGTTCAAAGCATATTGTATCAGAAAAGCCCAGCTTCTACAGCATATTTCTAGGCATATTCTAGTCACATTTAAGTATAGCATCTCATAATCTGGATAGCATTATAAACTGCAAGACACCAAACATATTCAGTAAAGATTTTATATTTTGGAAGTATGAGTGTGAAGTCCTGGAAAGTATCTACAAAACATATGTGTCTTTTAAACCTGGATAAATTTGCTTGGATTATCAAAGGGATGGCAAAAGAAATATCCATGTCACAAATGCTATTCCTCTGCCAAATTTCAAGGTCACTTATATTTTAGCACTGAAAAACAACATTTTTTTTTTTCTCTAGCCTCATTCCTGGAAGTAGCTGAACTAATTTGGCTGATTGTTTTCAAATCTTGATCCTGAGGTGACTAGTCAGCAAGGAAAATTTCAGCCTGAATAGCTACAGAAGCTGCCAAGCCTCATATTTTTGGTGTAAGACACACATTTTCACTTCTTTCTGAGATGCTCCCATGGCAGATATTTTCATCTAACATATCTATGAGGCAGTGCTGAGGTCTTTCCCATACTTCAAGACACCATCAGCAGAATACAGTTGATTAGTTGATGATATTTCTTCAGTGAAGGGAAAAAAAAAAAAAAACATTTCAAAATGAAAACCATTTCAGTTACTTCCTTAAAAATATGACATTAAAAAAAAATGCAATGGCTCATGGAAATTAAATTTGTGTGCCTTATATTTCTCTTCTGTTAATTGGCTAGGTTTTCCAGTAGAACTACAAGCCCCATTACATTAGGGGAAGTAATGCCATGAAGGAAAAAAAGTCATGGGGGACCGAGGTAGCTTACCTATGGCTTATCTCATAGCCACCCTGAATTAAGCACATTCAGACACAAAGGTCTGTACTACAGATTTTAGCTCACTAATGGAGCTTCAGTATTTTGCAAGAAGAGAATATGGTAGACATTCGTCCATTGGTTCTCATGCTTTAATAGAATGAAATGCTCAAAACAAAACCAAAAAGCTCTAGGGCACTTCTGGATTTGAAATAATTGGATTTGATCAGATAAGGAGAAAGGCAATTATTTACATAACAAAAAAAGTCCACAGAGTAAAAATAATCTTGCTTTCATGACATCTTAGAAAGAATTGGGCATCAAAACATTATTTTCATGTTTTATTGTCTTCTTAGTTATAATAAAAATGCAAGGAGAAGTCTGAGATATTCAGAAATATAAATTTTGTTCCTGCAATCCATATTTCTTTAAGTCCTCCCTCAAAGAGGTTAATTTTGATTTATTTGATTATATAAAGGAAACAGTGTCATTTCTTCTAATATAGCAAAACTACAGGGGCACATCACAGATATGATAGATGATATGCATAGTATTACAGCCACAGCAACAGAGATGTAAAACTCCAAAAGCTTACACCAATCAATATCACCAGCCGAATAGATAGATGGCATGCACTTTGATGAGATATTTTACCATATATATACACACACACACACACACACACACTAAAAAGGAAAATCTTTACATTCTTCTTACTTCTTTTTAACAACTTTATTTTTTTTTCTTCTCAAAAGTATTCTGTATTTAACTTGTTTTGGCCTTCAAAAACTGTATTTCTGCCACCATTTCAGATGAATGTCACTATCTGTACCTCAGACATGACAGGACTGTGAAGACAGGAGCAACCTACTTTGATGTGCTCATGTACTTCACAGTTTTGAGGAAAGAAAATGTTTTTCTCTCCTGTAGATTGGTTAGATAGGGGAGAGACACTCAGAAAAAGAGGGTAAATGCACTTACTAGGAGATTAGTGCTGACATAACTCATACTGAACTTGTTTATTTTAAGTTAGGATCATAATCCGACTATACCAGTCAGAAATACAGACACAGAACAGGGCAACAGATGTTAATGGCAACAGATTAGTGTCATTTGAAGAATATTAATTAAAAAAAAAAAGAATCTGGTTTTATTTATAATTTCTGCTAAAATGTTAAGAATGCTAATAAAAACAAAAATGCTAACTCTAAAGAAAAAATATTTCTACAAATGCTCTTATTTTAAAAATTCTGAAAACAATTATTCTCTCTTAATTATACGGGTCTGACTTCTACACAATTCTATATATTTACACGGCTGAATCCCAGCAATATTACATCAAAAAATAAATATATTTTTATATTTTATATTTTAATAAGTATTTTTCTGCAGCATATTTTGCAACAGAAAAAAAGGTACAAAAGTACAGCAAATATACTAGTTCCTCCTTTTCATAGAAAATATGCAATTGGGAATAAAATGAAGAAATTTGCCTTTTTCCAGAAATGTGCATATATGCTAAACTTTATTATAAATATTAATTCAACATAAAAACGTATTGTTGTTGATATAATTATCCCTTGTTTTTCTTAATAAACATTTTTTGTCTTTTTTGAACAATATTCACCCGAAAACCGTGCATGTTTTACACAGTTAAACAATATCATGTCAATGGCAACACCTTGCATTGTAATGCCAGAGTTGAGATTCACATTATGTTGAAAGTATAAACCATGCTTTGTAGAAATTCTCATGCAGCATTTTCTCTTTTAAAATCTTTGTACAGATCAGTGTTAAAACTTTCTGACTTTCCAAAGCAGTTTTTCCTCACACACACCTCATACATCCCTACTGTCTCTAAGGGAGACATTGTCTTTCTCTTTTTAACTTCTCATTTGTTTTCTAAATACCTATTACCACACTAATTGTTTACTTTAATTCCCAAAAAGGACAACTTTAAATCAGCACAGCAAAATACACACTGTTACAGTATGCACCGAATTTTCAACCTTTGAACCTCTTACACCTCAATTCTTGCTGTGTTCCTAGTATTAGACTAGACAATGATAAGGTAGTGAGTTTTGATGATAAAGTACTAAATCTGACACAGTAAAGATAAATGAGAATTGCTGATAGAAAGCTGCTCTATTTTTACCTTCACTGTGTGGGGAAGTGGGTTCATTTCCATCTCCCTGTCAGGTACCTGAAAACAACGGGCCTTATCCGTGCTTAATCTCAATGGGTTACCTTCATAAGCTCTTTAAAAGTTATATATGGAAGCTGGAGTAAGCCGATTAGCAATGGCTGTTTGCAATCGGACATCAGCAAAGTACATAATAAGAGTGAGACATCACTGAGAATACTCAATGAGCACAGTATTGGTAGGAAGATACGGCAATGTTATTTAAGACATAGAAGGGTCATACAAAATTCAGGAAGTGGCCATGTACTTTTTCAAAGGCAGTATCTTCCATTCCCATATAAAATTTACCGACTTTGAGAAGGGCATTTTTGCTGACACTGCTCAGACTGTCAAAGCTTCATTGTAGATTGTTTCATAGATCGACATTTAATCTTTCTCAAATTTTGATTTTCTGTGATTCTAAAACACTGAATTGATCATACTCTATGTCTATTTGACTGAAACATCAGTGGAAATGCCTGAACATCTGCACAGTATATTTTGGATTTTTTACTAGATTATTAGAGTTTTTGTTTGTTTCTTTTTAACATTCATATTAGTATTTTTCACTAAAACACTTCCTCACTAAAGTTTGTACTGCAACAACACTTATATATCTTTTCAACCTAATATGGAAGAGAAACCAGTACTGAGTAAACTATTGTGTCTAGTATCCTCTTCTGAACAGATTTTAACCTGCCTTGCATCCTTTGAAATGGCATCGTGTCATGTTTGGCTGTCTGTCAGTCCTGAATAACACTGAAAAATGAGAGAGTACTAAAAAACGAGGCACTTGATTAAAGATAAGAAATAAGAAAAAATAGCATATACATTAGCTGAAGTTCTTTATGATACTCCTTTGAAATTATACAACCTTTTGATTTATTTTCTCCTGACAGTGTGGTGTAACATCAGGACAGACAAAATGCCCTTGGTTTTAATTCTGCTCACAGTCTGTCCTTGTCTACTGCATGCTTTGCGTAGGCTACATCACCTTTTTTTTTTTTTTTTTTTTTTTTTTTTTTTTTAAAAAAAAAATAAACCAAAAAGTTTTTAACAATAGGTTTTGATGAAAGTTATATGAATGGTCTATCTAGGCGGTTTTCTTGCAATTCAAAGTGTCTAATTGCTTTGCTTTCTTCAATGTACATCATTGCTAATTTTTCTGCTTTCCATAGAGGCAACTCAGATACTCATACTCAGATACTCATACTACTCAAATACTCTACTACTGTAGACATATTACCCCTGGAAAATAAGGTGACATCTTTTTACTCATAATATACTAGGGAAGATGGGAAAAAAATATATCAATTGGCATGACCCAAGATCTAGTCACATCATTGTTTTTTTGCAGCCCTTGAGTACTAATGTAGTACTGAATGTTGAGTAGATTAAACTATTCTGGCATAGTTTAAATTAAATTAAACCATGATGATAAACTATACATAAAACTTCACAGGAAGTGACTATAATCTTTATAAGAATATTCAATTATTCTTTTGCAGTTCTTGTTCCACAAGCCAGTAAAAATATTTCCATGCCTTTGACCATATTATGATTTCTGAGACTGAGTTCCATGGCCTGGCTCCTGCTCTGCTGGTTCACATGTGCTATTCATTGCCATC
>JAVCKT010029893.1:0-11552 GCA_032273925.1 Rhynchotus rufescens | reverse complement strand
GGCAATTGCTCAATCAGGACTTCAGGTTCAAGGTGTATTTCTTTCCTGTTACCTGTATGTACACCTACCACCAAGAATGGGTAGGAGTACATAATTTCCTTTCCCAGGAAGGGAAGGATGAGTCCCAATACTGTTGTTTCTAAGCAAACACCATGTGCATAGGACCTCCTCTCAGCCTACTGGTGGACGGATGTAAAAATTACCCACAATGTGGCAGAATGCTGAACAAATGTGTCTTGATAGGATGAGACTTCATGAAATGTGGCATTTGTCCGGGCGAGTGAGAGGGAATGTCCCAGAGAACAATCCCTGGATTTCCCTGAACTCATATGCAAGACCTTTGGAAACACAGCTAGACACTGTGTTTGTCTTCTGCATCCTTCAGTAAAAGAGGAAAAGCAGTAGCCCCATAAATAAAAACTCTGAAAAGGCATGTTCTCAAACATTACATGACAGTATTTGGAACTGCAAGGAGATTCCTGTTGTTTTTATCGGTTCTCCTTGACTTTATTCTTCAAGGTGTTTTTCTATCTTTTTGTCATTGTGTGCTTTTCTTACCACTTTAGTAACTAGACTTTTAAGATTCCTTCAGCATTAGAAACTGACTGAATGGGAGCAGTGAGTCTGTGTATGCACAGGCACAGGTAGAGACACCAGAAAGAAAGGTTCTTTACAAGGCTACTTACTAGTGGAACTATACATAGAATGGGCACATTGTTATTAAAAATCAGTTTAATATCTTACTACTAAAAACAATTACCTACCTAAAGCTGATTTTTTTTTTGAATGAGATGAAGCCTTTCATAAATAAAAAAAAATCCCTCCTTCTTTATCATTTTGCATGTTTGTGTCAAAATATCTCAGGGCACAAAGCCTGGTGGAAAGCCAACTTAAAAAAAAAAGCGTCTTTGTAAGCTCTTTCATGACAGCGAACCATTAAATCTCATGAGTAATGTAGGGAAGAGCTGGATCATGCATAGATTGCTCTCTACCCAGGATGCTCCGTTGCCTGCAAGATGCTGAATAAAGAGACACACCTGCTAGCTAGCTGATAACACTCTGGGGTCATTTCATTGAAGAAACTGTCAGCCAGCAGGTATTTAAATAGAGCCACAGCTGAATTCATTACCTGCACTACTTATACTTAAAAAAAAAAAAAAAAAAAGGTGTTAAAGCAGAAAGAGGATGTAGATAAATGCACATTCCTTTGTACTGCAACAAAACTTTTACATGTAAATCAGCTGAAGAGGGGGGAAGGAGGGGAGCGAATGCATTTCTCTGTACAGTAGGGGGAAGTTCGGCCGTTCAGCTGCACATCTGGCTGCGGGCCAAAGCAGTCGTGTGCCATGCTTGTTTGCCTGCTAGTGCTGCTTAGATTGGCAAATGCCCATGCAGTCTGAAGAGGGCAGGCGCATGACTGGATGCTTGCCAGCAAGTGTGCGGGACTGATGCCACTGCTGGACGCCATAGCCTGGTAGGAATGAGGAATACAAAGGCATTCAATAATCTGAATGTCCCTTTGCTTCAAGAGAGTGGTGCCAGGCAGCATTTAATGAGAGATTGCTTTGTTACAAAGTCCTCGACATCAAGTGGGCTGGTGAGCTCATTAACCTGACTGCAGCAAATAAAAAAGGCGCACTCAGAAGACTCCCATGATAGCATACTCAATAGTGTAAGAGTCCTTTTGCTTCCTTTATGGCGATCCATTAGCAGGCAGCAGTGTAAACACCATAAAGCAAGCCAGTTTTCTGATTGTTCAACTAAAGTCTGTTTTCCCTGGGGGATTATGCCACCAGTTGATGCAGTTCCCCCCTCCTGCTACCTCCCCCCGACATTGTTATCTATTACATAATAACCTTCTAAGCAATGAAGGGTTTCCCCATTTTATCTTAGGAGCAGAGCAGGAGCGGAGAAAACTGCTAACAATTCACATCTCCGAAAGGAGAAAGGCAGTGATGCAGGGCACATCTGAAAACAAATAAGCCACAAAGTGATCCCGAGAGGAATGGAAAATATGATTAGGCTTATGTTTATACAAGTTCAGTTAGAACTTATGAAAATAGCACATATCTTTGCTGTGTTGCCTTTGTTCTTGTTTATACAGGGCTTTGTATCTGTATGAGAGGCAGCCCACCTTGTGATTACGTAACACACTTCTCTGCATCTTTCAGTGAATGCTGTTTGCCCTCAGGAAAATGCATTATGAAGTAGTGCTTCCAGAACAAGTGCCTCCTGTATCTCCGTTTGAAACGTGGCCCTTTGCTGATTTACTCATCAAAGAAAAAGAGTGGAGAAGCAAATCTCCAGAGAATTTCCCCTTTTAAAACAAAGGGACAAATTCCTTGTTGTAGTTATTCCATTTAATTCACTAGACTTACACTAATGAAGTTGTTTTCTCACTACCTTAAAAGGTCAAATTAAAATATTTATGTGCACTTCCCAGGAATTACAAAGAGCTATTGCTTACCTGCAAGCACGCAGCAAACACAGCCAGAAAAAAACAGCAAAAAAAGGTCAGTATGTCAGTATCTTTTTTTTTTTTTTTTCAGGTAAGTGATCCACATGGATCTGCTGCATGCTGATAGTAATGACTTCTGGTTACTTGACTGCTCAATCAAGGTCCTATTACTCAAGTACCTATCTGACATAAAATAAAATTAAAATCCTGTCAGGCACTAATTGATATTCTTTTCAGAAGAATTGCATAGGAATTACAGAGATATTCTGTTCTCAGTAGTAAGATTGTTTTTAGTTCTTTGGCTAATTGCAGAATTTCACCCTTCAAGGTGCTGACACTGATCAGATGTGATGACAGAATCAATTGTCCCAAAAAAGTAGTTACAGCACCACTGTTAGTATGTGAAATTGTGAAAAAAGAAACAAGAGAAATAATTAAGCTGCCTCTTCCTATCTTTATATACCAAGGGACAATAAATTGCGTTCTGTCTACAATGTTTAGACGGTGCTTCACATTTGTAATTAAAGTTGTTTTGGTCTTTGTTTTCGTTTGCATTCCATTTCATACGTATTCGAACTTTGTAGTCAACAAAATACATTTTAACTGAAAAAATCTGCAGTGGGTTGCTCCAGTAGATCAGGCATGGTATACTTAGGGGCTCTAGGGAAACAAAAGGAATGATGCTCTCTGCCTTTTGGGGATTTCATATTTTTTACCTTCAGATGTGAATGCAGATGAGATGCTTGACTGAGTCCAGTGGAGGTCATCAGTATGGTTAGGGGGCTGAAGCACATAGCATATGAAGAAATGAGAAAGGGTAAGAAATGAGAAACAAAAAAAGAGAAGTGCTTAGGCTTAGTTTTAAGAGCAGAAGGCTTCAGGGGTACCTTGCTGCTGTTTGAAACAACCTCCTGGGAGAGTGCAGAGGCAATGGAGCCAGGCTGTCTCTGAAAGTGCACAGTGGCAGGGCAGGGAGCAAATTAGGCTGGAGCATATAAGGAAAAGTCTTTTTTTTTCTTCCTTTTTTTTTTTTGGAGAGTTGCGATATATTGGAGAGTTGTGATATATTGGAGAGGTTTTTTTTGGGAGAGTTGCGATATATTGCAACAGGTTGGCCAGCGATGTGGTGGAATCATTGACCTTGGAGACATCAAAAACTCATCTGGAAGGTCATAAGCAACTTAACCTAATTGAACCTGCTTTTGCATGGGGTCAGACAAGGCAGCCTCCAGATCTCCTTTCCAGCATAAATTATCCCTTGATTTTGTGACCAGTCTGGAGGTGAGACTGAGACCTTAGTGAGGGACTGGTCTTTACATAGGACTGATCAGGAACAAAGAAAGCTGGCAGCACCGAGCTGGGCAGGTACAGGTCTGCAGAAGCCTCTCTTCTGGGAGGACGCTGTGTTTGTGGTATTTCACAGTGCAATTCTATCCGCGCCAGCAGGTCCTTCACGCTCTTAAAAAAGGTCACTAAATGCAGGCAGCAATAGCACCTTGTCACTACAGCTCCAAACACTTGCATGTGAATTTTTTATTTGAATCATACAATGCCTGATCCAAAGGTAGTCCTTGAACTGCAGGCTCCTGGTGAGAGGACATTGTCGGTGATTTAACCTGACAGTGTGTTAAGATGAAAATCACTAGATCTGCAAGCACTCATAATCAAGCCTTAAGCACAATGCTGGAAAAGAACAAAAGGGGTGGAAATATAAGACACTGACGACCAGCACAGTAACTCTGAACTAAACGCTTTTCTGGTGTGCAAATTTGGTAGAATGTAGCCCTTTTTCCTTCAATTTGAGATAACTCAGGTTAATGTAAGAACAGTAAGGAAAAAGATATGATAAAGCTGGACAGACTGCTAGCAGACCAAGATAAGACAATGAGGAAGAAGTCCAAGTTTTCTCAGGAATACTGTGTTCCTCTGGGAACTGCTGCATAGTACCTTACCTGCAGCAAGGTTTGAAAGGAGGAAAAAAATAAGCAAGATGTACTTTAAGAAAATCAAAACTGAGTATTAATATAATGACATTAAGCACTACTGGTGTAACCACTTAGCTTGATGATGTTAAACTGCATCCTATAATGGTGAAAGTCTGTTTCACAAATGCACTGGGGACACTGCTCCAGACTGCGATGAGTAGAGGAGAAAATACTGATTGCTGCACGTATTCTGTCTTTTCTTCCTTTGCCTGACTTTCCTTCTATCTTCCAGGCATGTTCAATCATTCTGACCTTGCTGAGATGGGGGTGCATATGGGAACTTGTCTGGTGTGAACTGGACACAGCCTTTTCACTGAAGGGGGCAAAGGATAAGCTGAACAGTTCAGGAAGAGATATTCCTAGTGTGTGATGAAGCAGTGCTCACTAGGTGAGCAAGGAGCCCTTTATTCCTTTTCACTAAGCTTTGAATCTTTTGTCGCTGCTTGGTTTGCTTGCCAGTTAACAGGATTGCACTAATGCAGAAAGAACCTTGTCTTCCAGTAACATCCCACAGCATCCCTTGTGCTGGGCAAGTGGGCTCTCCCTTCTGAGTCTTTCTTTTTTTCTTCCAAAAAATAATTTTATTGGTGGGTATATGGCTCAGGAAGATCTTATGGTGAAATATCCCTAGGCAGCTGCCTAAATTTTCTTAGCCTGAAATTGCCGTGGAGGTTAGGGTATTAGTTTATCATGTTAGGGTGGGCTATGAGTTTTCCTTTCTCTGACCCTTCTGGGCCTCCTGCTGTTTGTTTACTCCATTTTATTCCATTTGACTCCAAATATGGTGACATTCATGCTCTTCATTCATGCTCTTTATGTGAGTGGGAGCCCCACAACCTTCAGATGCAAGCAGAAGAGTCTTGCTTTCCAAATTTCAGCATGCTGTCCCTCGTTAAATGTTCAGATTTCATGTGTGTAGACCAGTGCTTGGAGCCTCCTCCAACACTTCGACCAACATATACATAGAGTGGTAGAAAGAAGCAATACACCATGTCTGCAAAAGCTTTTTACCTTTACTCACAAGTTCCAACTCAAGCTGAAGCTCTTGCTGTAGAGTAGATGGGTAGGACGGAGTGAGAAGCAGAATAGTGACATAATGAATGGTTTTTTTTTTTTTTTTGAGTGGTCACTGATAATTTTATAATTCTGTAATTACATAAAAGTTCACACAAGCTGAGAAGATATTTCAATATTATACACGACCTGCCTTGATAGTTAATTTCCAAAATGTTAATTCAGAGTTTTTAACTGAAATTTTTCTTCATCTTACATAAGTTTACTTAAGGTAATTAAGTTTTGGGAAGTCTAGGATAGTATTCTGACAGAAGTGGAACATATTTCTTCTTACATTTTGCAACTGGATATGCATTTTGGATTTTTTTTTTGCATAGGATAATAGTGTTAGTAGTGATAGTTAGTGGAGGTTGAATGAAGGTGACCAGTGTGTTTACCCAGTTCTAAGCAGGTCATACAGGGAATCTTTCCATACTCAGACCAAGCAGGTCATATTTAATTAATTAATTAATTAATTAATCTTTATATAGCCTTAGAAAGGGTCTGAGTAGGTAGGTCTCATCTATTGCAATTCTGTGAGAAGCCTGATTTTGTTCTAATGCCACTTGTTCTAATGCCACTTATAGGAGGAGAAAGTTAAAACTTCTTGTGACCTATGATAATTTTTTATCAGATCTACATGTTAATTGAAATTCATGAAGGTCAATAGTTTCTGGCAGCATAAACCTCATGTGGGAATGACATGAGATCTGTCCTCTGTGCCTGTAGAGTAGAAAGAAAAAGCAAATATTCACTGGTGTGACCTTGATTTTTGTCTCTCTCTAGACTCTACAGGAAAAAAGAAGTGGAACTGGTGGAGTTGCAGACTCTCTTGTGGCCTCTGAAGGGAGAAGAGATGAAAACTTAGCTGAGCATGGGAAAGTACAGTGAGAGATTGGGATCCAATCACCTTTGAAAACCAAGGAGAGCTTTCGTATTCAAAGATGTCAAGGTTAGTTCATTTGTTTATTATTACTTTTCTGTGCCAAAAATCACATGTCGTGCAGTATTCTGATCTTTTAATTAATACCTGGAAATACTGGTTCATATCTTGTGTTTTGCTATATGTCTTTTCCTGAGTTATTCCTCCTTGTTATGAAAATGTATTATTAAAACCTGGAAATGCTCACCAGTCTTTCTGAGACAGCTCATTCCTGGCCTATTTGAACTTCTATCGTCTTCAGCAACAAGACCAGTGACCAATACACTCTTTCAAGAGGTAAAACTTCATTGCAGCACTATAAAGCTGTTCTAGAAAGCCTAGATCATATCCAAACATTTAATGTTTCACATCTGGAGATAGCTGCCAGTACAGGTAGAGAGGCGTATTTCTGCCTGCAAATGTTTGTCCCCTTTCCCTAATCTTATCGGACAAAAGAAAGCCAGGTATTGATAAAACAATGAGGGTCGATGCCAATAGCAATTGAGGATTGTATTAAAGAGTTCATATCAAATTCTGTCCCCATGCCTGACTAAATACTGGGGATGAGCTTGACATTAATTGTGCCCCTCTTCTGAAATCGGAGGTCATTGTGATAAAGTTAATTTGAACCTGAAATTTGCCATTATCACTTGGACAAACTTTCCATCACCTGCAATGCAGTACTGCTTGAATTAAGACTTGAATGCAGATAGCAAGAATTGATCCTCTAGTGTTAATGCAGTGGTTAAAAAAATATATATATCTATCCTCAAACCTAGTATAAAATTCTTTAGAGATATATAGCATAAAAATAGGCAGAAAAGGAAAATTGGTAACTAATTGTATAAAATTAGCAGAAGTAGAAAATAACTGTAAGTAGAGAAGTAGTGTTTTTTTTTTTTTCATCTCTGCTAAGCAACCTGAAGGTAGTGAATGAGCTGGACATAGCTGAGAGTTGGGAAACCCAACTGTATCCATCGCGCTGTATCAATCACGCTGACCCCTCTGCTCATTGCCTTGCACCCAGTGGCAGCCCCATCATCGGTGCTGCCCCCCAGCAAAGCTCCCACGCTGCCAAGGTGGGAGAACGGATCTCGCTCTCCCCAAACTGCTCCGATCGCCACCCGATTTTGAGGATGCCGGTTGCCTGGGCAACCTGAGCGGGGGTTGCTGTGGTAACTCAGCCTCACTGACCACCGGGTTTCCCTGCCCGCTGGGCCGCGGCGCGAGGGGCTCTGCACCTGATTCCGAGCAGGCGGCTTTGCCGGGGGAATATCAACCGAGACACAGGACTGTGCGAAGAGTTTCTAGTTTCACTTATTTAAGCCTTCTCTGCTGCTGAATTTTGGAGGGGGAAAAAAAAATGAGGATAATCTATTCATCATCTAATAGATGAGAGGAATGACTGGAGCAGGAGGAGGCATTTGTTTTTTTATTTGCTTTGGAAAAGTTTCTAAGACTTTCTGTGCCCAAATTACTCAGGAAAAAAAAGAGCTGAAAGTTGGAAAGTATCAAAAAATGTACAATTTCACATAACATTTTTGCAAGCTTTTTGAGGTTAATACAGCTATTCCTTTGCTATAAAGGTTCCTGTTTACTCAGTTGGCTTAAATTCTTCATCTTATAATGAACATATGCTGTGAGAAAGGCAATAGCTGCTATTGTATGCATTAACTCCTTTTTTTCTTTTTTTCCCCAAGACTCAGACTAAGTAGAAATAGACTTCACCATACTTAACCCTGATTTCAGATTGTGGAGAAAAAGGGGTTAATAGATATCTGCAACAGAACACTGTAAATGTTTCAATGATCTCTGCTAGCTTTGTAAACAGAGTAAGAGCAGTGCAGTTACTAATTTTTCCAAGTTTCCAAGGGATTTTTCAAACACTAATGGGATAGCACTGCATCCGCTTTGGCCATGTTGACACATGGTAGTGTGGGAGCTGAGGAAGCCATGCGGCAAAGTATAGGGTGGTAGGACAGTAATGCAGATTTTAGGAAGTTGTGCAACCAACAGGAGCTCTATGACTAAATTGTGTTTAAGATAAGGTATTCTGTCTGATTTATCACTGCCATGGTAGTAAGACAGAATTAAACCTCTGCAGCCCATTGATTCTGCTATAGATACTACTGTGAAAGAAAGTGTATTTAAGTTGCTTTAGAGGTATCTCTTGATCTGTTTACATTAACCAATACTGTACTTCCTTTTTTTCTACTGTGACACTTAAATGCATGTATTCTAAAAATCTGTAGTAGTTCTAGTATATGTATCAGTGTCCACTGAAAGGAATACTAGGGTAAAAATGCAGAGTGAGTAGAACGATTGTTCTCTATTTTACATATTTGGGGCTTTCAAAAATATTCTCTGCTTGAGCTTACTGAAAAAAAAATTCTCATAATTGGAAAAAGTACTTTTTTCTTGCTTTTAAATTGTCACAGATTTGATATTCAAAGGGAAAAGGAAATAAAGCTTGATCATTGATTCTAGAAGGGTTACATATAACTAGCCCTTTTTTAAAAATGCATTGATGTCCAATTTATAAGCAGCCAGTGGTCTGGAGGCATCTTCTAGGTGACTTTATGGAGGCAGGGAATACTTTGTTTTCCTAACCTCACAGAAAACCATGCCTTAGTGGTAACTAATATAAATCAGGGAAGCTCTGATGAAATCTATGGAGCTACATCAGTTTACCCAGGCTGGAAATCATGCTCAACTGTTCCCAGACAAACAAAAGCAATTCCTCCTTTGCCTTAGCAAAGGCAGATGCTCTGCCTCCTTACCTGCTCCATTTGCTTTAATGAGGTGTTCACAGCAAAGCGTAAATGGTACCATTTAGACGTCAACATTAAGCGTGGCGATGTTTTAAGAGTAGCACTTAAGGAAATTAAATGCGTAATCTGAGCTGATGTGAGTGGTGTATGACTGTTGTTAAATAAAGTTAAAATGGACAAAATAAAATTCTCTCAAGTGCCTCTGAAACGTGTTGCATGTTGTGAGATTATGGGATAATCTTAGTACACTGGAAATCTCTCCATCCAAATTTTAAAAACAGAAACAAATGATGAAGGAGACTGTACCTACATCACGGTGTTAGTTAGTAGAATGTATATATTTGACATGTAAAGCACTAAATCTTTGGAAATACCATAGGTTATGGAAATGCAACTTTGGACGACAGGCTCTGGATGAATCGCTCTTGCAAGGAGATGGGAGGTGTTCTGTTTTGTTCCTCTTTCATTTCCCTGTCCCCACAAAGTTGAGCACAAAACAGAACAGCAGAAGCGTGGTTTGGTAGATTCACCTTGGTGCTTCACACAACATCATTGATTGCTTGGGAATTATTCTAAATTTGCTCCTATGTGAAACCAGAATAAGGACAAGCTAATTTAGCTTAGTATGCTGATATGAAATGCAAAATGGAAGTGTCCTTTGTGGTTTTCCTGGTACTGAAATGCTGCTAGAGGTCTTGTAGGAATAGAAACATTAGTGTTAACAATACAGAACTGCATATATATATTATTTTCAATACATTACCTATAAAACTATTTTTAGGAACTGATAGTGTACACTTCTTATTAGAGGCTAAGAGTGTTCATGAGGTCCAACGTGTGAGTTTTTGTGTATGTGAGTATTAACCTGAGGACAAAGTTACAGTCTTTGCTATATTCAGCGAAGCCCTGTATTCATGGGAAAAGCATTATCATAGATAAAAAAGAGGGAAAAAAAAGGAAAAAACACAGTATCTGATTTAAAATCATTTTCAGACCTTCTACTACCCTTAGGTTAAAAAACAAGAAGGAAAAAGCAATGAATAAATTAGTAGCCACATCTTTGTTCCAACAACCTAATTTCAATACTATCGTAATAAAAGGACAAAGGTCAAAGATTAAAGTATTGTAATGGAAATACAAAATCTATACTGCTTATAGGTACAGAACTGTGTTTTTAAGAATATTATGACTTGTATTATAATGATTATAATTTGACTCACGTCAGTAATAAGAAAACAGTTCTCTTTTCACTCCAGTCTAACCATTAATATATACAAGTCTGTGTGTGTGTGTATGTATAAACAAATAGCTAACAACTGCATTGTGAATTATCTTTGTAGTAGCTTTGGGTTTGTTGCAGCACTGTTTGTCTAAGGTTCTTATCAGAACACCTTAAAATTTATTTTTGTTTCCCTTTCTCTTAGCAGGGGACAAGTAATAGACTCAGGATATGGTTAGAATAGGAAAGTATGAATATTATTTTCGTGACTAGCTCCTGACAAGATGCTAATGGGTCAAATTTTGATTTATTGTTCATAAAGCATCAAAAGTATTTTTTTAAAGCTTTGTCTAGAATCATGAAGATCAATGCAGCTCATAGATACCAAAATCTGGCACCTGTAACTAAAATATGAACAGATTTCCTCTTCGTGCACTGTCCTTCAAAATCTGAAGCATAAATGCTGGAGGAAGTTGACACAAATATCAGAGGTAGCAAACTTTTGCTTACAGTATTTTATGTGTGATTGATTGAAGAGAGCTAAATAATAGTGGCTTTCCACAGGATCTTGTGTCTCTCTCCTCCTCTCCTGCTCACTTTTTTTTTCCCCCCTATCAGTGAAGGTCTGAAATGCTTGAAATGCTGCTCTGTGAACTGAGAGCTGCTGCTGGTCGGAGCACAATGGAGAAAAGGGCACCCTTGGACCTCCCAGTTTCTTTCAAGCAGAGGAGTGAAGTCTTGACTCTTGCAGCTTTGTGACTTCTTTTAGTCACACTTTGTTCTGTCCTTCACTAAGGTGCTTAGTGTAGTATGCTTAGTATGGGAGTGGGGATATATAAACCATTGGTTTGAGGCACTGTTACTGGCACACAGAACACTTTAGAGTCATATACCTATGCTGGCTGTGGAGCTGAATGGTCCCGAGAGCATCCAGGACAGGAGAAGCTGCTCTAGCTGTGCCTCCCTCAGGGAGAATCATAGAATAGTTAAGACTGGAAGGGACCTCTAGAGATCATCTAGTCCAACCCCCTGCTCCAGCAGAGCACGGGGCACAGGGCGGCAGCCAGGTGGGTTTGGAAGATCTCCAGAGAAGGAGACTCCACAGCCTCTCTGGGCAGCCTGTGCCAGGGCTCTGGCACCCTCA
>JAVCKT010029892.1:0-11550 GCA_032273925.1 Rhynchotus rufescens | reverse complement strand
TTGTGTGTGTTTTTGAGAGAGAGAGAGAGAGAGAGAGAGAGAGAGAGAGAGAGAGAGAGAGAGAGAGAGAGAGAGAGACACAGAACGGCAGCAATGGGGAAAGGTGGCACTTTAGCTGGTCAGATAATTCAAGATTTTCTTTCTCATTGCTCTGGCTATTTTTCTCCCACGCTGGTGGTTTATTTGCTTATAGATGGCCACATGCAATAGATTCTGCTAAATACAACCTCTCATGCAAGTACTGCAAAGATTAATTCATTGATTCTTCTGACAAAGTTCACTTGTGGAATAAAACTGAATGTGTAGGATTTTCTGTTTATCTGTTTTTATTTTTATTTTTGCTGTCTTATTGTGATTATCATTCTGTCTTTCCTTGCCTCTCCCTCCCGCTTGCTGGTATGGTGTTACTTTCTCATTCTTTCAGGGGTTTGTTAGGTGCTTTTGTTTCTTCATCCTCTTAAATCCATCCTTGTAATAATGTTTTGAGGATCATGACACAGCTAGGAGAAGCCGGCCGGACCCTGGAAAAGGCACATATCTGGGGCTAAGAGCACAGGGAACAGTGGAGGAGTGCTGGAAAGAACATGGAGGTACTATAAACCTTTGGGCTGTTGTGTAGTTGGACATCTTGCTTTCCCACAAATTCTACGTTTCTACTCTTTATTTTTCTTATTTCTTCTCCTCTGTGGTAAGGAGAAGACAATACTTTTGTTGACTATGTAAATATCTATTTTAGAGGCTTGTGGCTTTCAGAGTGGTACCTCCTGCGCTCTTATCTTTTCTGTGTTCCTCACTTTGCTATTTTTCTCTGTTTTTAGGAGAAAATTTTCTTTTCTAAAAATTTTGAAATGATTTGTTTTGCTTGCTGACAATAACTCACTTCCATCCTAGACAATTTGTAATGAAAATACTATTCTCCTCACTAATCCAGTGTTGTAACAATTATAAGCAGCAGATCAATAGCAGGAAGTATGGAACTGGGAGTGTTACTGCGGATATTAAGCCACAGATTGATCTGCTTGTCAAATCTTAAGTGCTGTATCAACATATGCTTCAAAGATGGTTGGGTGATCTGCAATGTAATAGCAATAGACCAAAGGGAGGAAAGCCATGAGTATTTATGCAAAGGAGTTAACTCTTTACAACCCTAATCTGTACAGACTTGCTGTGACTTCTTTTGTGTTTTGTCTCTCAGATAACATCACTTATTTCTGTTTATCAATCCACTTGGCTTCAAAAACATACAGGATAATAATGATGCTTGCTTGAATTAGAAGGAACCAACAATACTTTCTTATACACAATCTGCCATAACAGCCTTCTACAAGTATCATAGTATCCCAACATTTATATGGCTATTAGAATATTTTGTATTCTAATCCAAGTTGGTTATCTTAATGTGTGGAATTATGGAATTCTTTGGAAAAAAGAACTTTCTAATTGAAATTTATGGGTTGTATTTTTTCTTCCAAAAACTAAGGACAGAGTGCTTTCAACAAGATTGCTTTTCCTTCTTAATAGATAGTAGTATAGAAGTTGTTCTTGCAACACTAAGCACTGAGGTTTTAGAAGCTGGAAGCATCTCTACCCAATTCACTTTATGGTGTTATTGTATAAGGTATTAGAAGGATTGAAAGCAGTAATCTATCTTTGAATAATTTGCTCTTTACTATATTTTTAAGTATTAAACTTTGCTGTGGTTTGGATGTAGCACATTTGTGGTGGTAACTTCTTGCCTGGGATGTGGGCAGGGGGAGAAAAAAGGGTTTTGCTTTCTGCCAGTTGTCCCCTGGTAGATGTATAAAATGAGTGTGAGATTTAGTATCTCTTACTAATGCTAGAAGATTACTGGATGGAGAGGCTGGGTGCTTCACTTTTGACTGAACGTAAGTAGTGAGTGGAAGCAGGAAGTCTGTTTTGGTTTAAATCCCTCTGCTACTAACTAGTCTGAACACAGCTCACCAGCTGAGCAGTGAGAATTTCTTCTGCTCTTGAGCTTATTCCTAAGTTTAACTGTTTATTATTATGAGAAGAAAGGAAGGTGGTAATTCTCTAGTGTTAGCCACCAATAAATTCTTATCAGGCAGTTATCTTGATTATTTAATTACTTTTCCAGCACTAAGAATAGATATTACCTCATGCTGGAAAGAAGGGGGAGAACTGCAGGTGTTCCTTCAGCTGAGCAAGAAGGCTTTTCTTCTGTCTAGCCTTTTGTTGAGAAAGTAACATTTCCAGCTGTGATACTTCCTTGCTGCCAAATAGTAGTAAATAGCTATATAAATCACAGTAAAGTTTGTAGCATACAGGTACAGCTGGCTATGTTTTTCTCTAATGAGTACATATATGCTTATTCTCATACTTCAAAGTTAATTGTTAATATTTCTGTAAAAAAAAGTAGATTGGGCATTGAAGAGTGGATCCTTTTGTAAACTGCTTTATCTTCAAACTTTCATTCATTGCTTTCATTCTTCACTTAAAGAATGCATGGTTTTATTTGTATTGTGTTTGATTTTGATTTCTTTCCCTCAAGACTCTCTTCTAGAACTAGATGTTAGCTGTGTTTTGATGGGGTTCCCATGGACCCAGAGTACAGACAGTAATGGCATACATGGGTTTAATTCAGGGCAGAAAGCACGTACTGCCATCTGGGTTGCCTACAAATAAAGCTCAAAAAGGAGAGAAATAATGCATTTTGGTGCTGACACTTGCAGCCTGAAGTCTAGCAGAGATTTGCTGCTTGCTGCCTGCTTTACAGGGCAGGTAGGTAGCAGGCTAACGTGGATGGAAAATTCACTGCCGTTGGAGAAGATTGTGGGTTAGAATGGGAAAACTGGAGAGAATCAGTGTACACTCACGAGTTGGGAAAAGGAAAAGACTGCACGTTACTTGATGCTTCACCACTGTTTTGGCTTTCTGAGTAGAGAAATCTACATAACCTGCTAACTTACAAGAGGAGTAAAACTTAATTTTGGTAAAGATAAGATATTATAGGGAATAAAATCAGACCTCTTGTTATCCTTTTGTTCAAAGCATATCAAGATGAACCTGAAGTGGAATTCTGGCAGAGTTTCTCGTCCAGCCTCAGCTGTGGTCCGGGTGACTGATTTGAGTTGGCGAGGTAACCTAAATCCCAGTCCACTGATTAAAGATGATGGAGAGCTGCTTATGGATGAATACCTTACACCCAGGAAACTGGTGAGCAGATATTGAACTTTTTAATGAAATAGAAGAGGTAAACTGGCATATAAAGAGCCACATTAGCTTAACTTTTGAACAGCTGTTGTCATGGTTGGGGGATTGTTGCATATCTGACAGATTTCTGTGTGAAGTAGCTTCTGTATTCTATAAACACAACAAATATGTTTGTCCCCTTCCACCCTATTTCATATCACAAATATGCCTAGCACAAATATTGGATCTTTATTGTCAGCTTCTCTGAATCATTATGAGGAAAAGTATAGGATAATTATAATTTAAAACCAATCTATCTCACTAATGCTGTCTGAAGTAGCTTGAAGGAGCACCAGGAAAAGTTTTTACACAGACTTTGTACTCAAAATTGAAAATGCAACTTCAAAAACACTTTATTGTTTCTGGATTGGTGCAATACTGTGTATTGCTAAGAAGCCAGTTCAAATATCTTGAAAATGCTGTAAGTGCTTTCTTATATATGTTTGTATGAGTGAAGTTTCAAAGCACATTTGAAAGCCATGTTCCTTTTTGACTATGGGAAATGATTCTGGCATATAGCCTCTTGAAGGAGCATACAACATGCTGAAATGCTAGTGAAGGAAAACTTTGGATATTGTGCTACACTTACTGTGGACTAATTAAAGGTGGAATCCTTTAGTGCACTAAGGTGCTGAGAAAGTATCATGGTTTACTTTCATGAGACAGAGCAGGAACAGGCATAGATTGGGAGAAGCTGCAGCGTGCTCCATCGTGGAGCAGAGCAGAAGTTAGAGTGCAATGGGTGGCCCAGGCTGTGCTTTGGATGCTCCTGGAGCGTGAGCTGGTGTTCGCTGTGTCTGTAATGCTCTGTGGTACATCCGCTGCACTAGTGGAAAACTGAAGGACAGATGTTGCAGCTGCTCTCAAACTGCAGATTTATATGATTTCCTAACCTGATTCCAGTCACAACTTTGTCCATATGCTATAGATTAGATAGCAAATTGTTCTCAGAAGTACTCTTCCCATAGTAGTTAAGTCGTTTCCTGTTTATAAAATATTTAGTTAAAATAATCTTTTTGGCAAGTTTATATTTAAATTTTTTGGAAAAAAAATACAGATCTATGATCCAATGGAGTTAACCCATTCATTTCTTCTGGTTCATGTAAGCCACTGACAACTTGTTCTTTGTTAAAGTTTGGCATAGAGTTTTGCCCATCTAATGTATTTGTGGCCTAGAGTACTTTGGATAAATCCCCTGGGAAGCTCTCAAATTAGCCTATTTTTTTGGGGCATGATCCAAAGTCCTCTGAAGTAACCAAAACAGCTGTCCAACTTCACTAAACTCAGGATTAAACCTTCAGAAAGTACTTTAGTTGGTGTGAAAGTCTGTTCTTTCTGAAGCTGTGTTGCTATTGTGTTCACAGTAAATTGTAAGCAGAAAAGCATAAGTAATTGCTGCTAGCTTCCTTCTATGAAATCACTGTTCATTATTTTGTCATATCTTAGTTTTTGCACAGACCACCAGTTACGTTCTCCTACAAATCTGGATTTTTTTTCCAGTGATGAAAAACACTTGTTTTTATGTAACCTCTTAAAATGCCAAGATTTGTTTAAATTCAAAATTGCATGTACTAACACTTGCAAGGAATTTTGATTTTGGAGAATCCCTATTAAATGGAGAACCCATGTTGTCCTACACCTTTTTCTAGATAGTTATTTAATAGCCCTGGCACTTGACATTTATGCTGGCATAGCTGGAATACTTCCCAATTAGAGGCAAAATTATGTGACATTGTCAAGGAAACATTAACAATGTTTGTAGTTTATTCTAATAATGTATCCAGTTTATCTGTTCTTTGACCTTTACATTGATCAAACTGAAACAGCTGCTTCCATAAATTTACCTTCCCTGCTTCTTCAAAGGTAAAAATAGAACCAGTGTTCAAACACTTCATCTAAAATGAATCTTCCTTATCTTGCTTATTTTTTTAAGCAACTGCATCCATTGATAACCAAATGCTTTGAAAGGTTGTTTTGCTTAAATCAACGCACTTAGAGCATCTTTCTGGTTGTCTCCAAGTTGTGAATATTTTAAGAGCTATTGATTGTAATTGCTGTAATGCTCTGAAGAGGAAGTTGACTAATGGGTTTTTAAAATACATGCTCATTAAAGTTAAATTTCTTTTACAGTCATGTAAGAATGAATCCAGGCCCACTTCTGCTGTATTGTATGGGCAGGTCTCTGGACACCTTATAGAAGTTCTTCAGCAAGCCTTTTTTGCACAGATACATACTCAGCTTTACTGCTTTCCTTGTGGTTTACTGTCTTGCATTAGTTCATTTGTGTTGCCTTGTGTGAAATCTCTGCATATGCGTGGGTTTTTTCCTTTATTTCCTTCATATTTTCTTCCTTCCCTTCTCCATTACTTAAGGCTGTCAAAAAGATAGACTTGTTCCTTCATTATTTCCAGTTGTTGTTTTTTTCTCCTAAAGAAAGGAGAATTTGGCTTGAAATTATTTTTCTTTTTCCCCCTCCTTTTTTTCTTGGATGCTGTAGCATGCAAGACATGCTTATCCTTTCCCATTTGAATTCTCTTCATTGAAGTGACAGGTTAAGAGATGTTGCAAGGGTGGGTATTATTAGCCATTCTTTTAATTTACTTTATTGATATCAACATAAATTCTCTTTTACTGTTTAGCTTTCACTGATAACATTTTCTATCCTGACCTATTAATACTTTCAACTGTTTTCTCTGTCTCTACTTACATTTGTGCTTCTGTGGTGTTAGCAGTTGTTAGAATAGTAGCAGAGTAGCAAAATTTTTCCCCATTCTCCCTGTGTTCTGAAAACTGGTTACCAGTGGGGAGTTATAGTGCAAGTAATTCTTAATTTTTAGGGCTGTGACATCAATTTCCCATTAAGTATGAAGAAACTGAAAGGAAGAGCTTCACCTGGCCTGAATCACTTTAAAAATAGTAATTTTCTATTAATCCCCTTTTTTTCCCTGCCTTTCTCCTTTTTGATTTGCAAAGGAAGGCCCTTTTTCTGACTTTTCCAAACTTCTCAGAATAAACTCATTTTTACGAGGCTAAGCAATCTTTCAGATATTTCACATTATTAAAACTAATCACTTCTGTTCTTGAACTTTTGGTGCCGTCAGTGTTTCTGCACGATCTTTTGAGAAGAAAGGAAGCATTCTTATTTCACTATTTACTGATCTGGCTGCAGTTAACTATGTTTCCTAAACTTAGGAACACGTGTTCCGAAGTAGAGTTTAGTTTTGTTGCTCAGGAGGTTAGGGTGTATTTTTTATGGTATGCACTCGTCCTCACGGGGAAAAGAAAATCCTGGAGGGTCCTGGAACTACAGATTAGATTCTTACTGACTGACTCAATCATTTCCTTCTTTCCTTGGCAGAAAATTTTCCTCTCAATTTGTAAGTGAAATGGATGTGTGGGATGGGGGGGAAAATGCAGATCAAACAAACAAGTGCAAAATCTTGATAAATAAGCAGGGGGAGCAGAACCTTAATTTGGATCTGCTGAATCCTTCATTAGAACCATACAGTCATTAAAAACAAAAATTTGGTTGAAAGGGACCTTTGGAGTTCTTACAGTTCAACATCCTACTCAAAGCATGATTAGTTTCAAAGATGGATTAAATTGCTCAAGGTTTTGTTTTCTACAGGTAGTAATTTGCTTTCTGTAATTCTAATTCTGTGTTCAGGTTTTGTTCTGTATTCTAATTAGAATTCACTAGTTCTGTGAACAGGACAGAAATTATAGAGCCTCACTTAATTTCAGAGCTTTTTTCATTTCTCAACACTAGTGCCTTTACTGTAGGGACCATTTGTAATTGTTACATGAGAGCTTTCATCTTCCCACTTTGACCTCTGAGGTTGTACATTCAAACTGCCACATGAGCAATACATACAGGCACATATGCATGCATGTGTATAAAAACCAGATTTTCACTTGCATATAGTCACAGCTGTTTAGCTAATGTAAAAGGACAAGCTTAGTCTTGTGTTTCTGAGTGATTAGTGACATAATATTGAAACAGTGTAATTAGTTAATACATAAAAAGGCAAAATTCCTGGAAAGGAATAAGCAATAATATTGATGTATGATTCTATATATCTGTGTAAAGGAAGTTAAATTATTAAAACAAATCTAAAGCAAAATTTCATACAATAATATCTACTGTCTCTTCCAACCTGCATGGTAATTAAATACATAACTAAAACTGAGTCTGTTTCCTTCTGCAGAAATGATAGGAGTTGCTTTGGGGAGAGACCCAAACCTCTCAGCTTGTTCCAGAGGCCCAGCTTTCCCCTTGAAGTTGGCAATAGTTAAGAGAGCTCTTAACTTGTAGCATCACACTGTTAACATCAATTAATATGAAAAGGTATCTGTACTGTAAATCCCCTTCATGATTCAGTGGGGAACTTCACTAAAGATAAGACTAGAAAGAGGCCTGTGTGCGTAGAACAGTTTGCATGACTTGCAGGCTTTAGAGAGAAAAGTATTTATTAACATCAGTATCCTTCATCTCTTAAACTCTGCAATTATTATCCTCATATACACATTTCACCTCACCCAGGAAAATCCCTCTTTATTCCAGACAAAATGCTTACATAATCTCTATCAGAGCTGGCAGGAGAGGGTATTTTTATGTATATACAAAAGGTAGCAAAATAAAACTGGATAATGTAATTATGAGCATCTGCAGCACGTAGCTACCTGAAAGGAAGACTGCATGGGGACCACGTGTAAGTTCTGTCCCCTCTCATTTAATGTTTCTTGACTTTAAATTGTTTAAAATCTTGCTAATATTGTAGTAATTCTGCTCTTAAAATAAATGTTCTTATGCATGTAGCAAAACAAACTTGTTTGTTTAAAGAGAACTTATACTTGGGAATTTCAAACAAAAAATCTGTGTGAAAAGCACTGAACGCATGAATGAACATGAATCTAGTATTTGAATACAGGTGTAGTATAAAAAGCAAATAAGCTCAGCACTCAGGAATTCCCGAGTTGGCCAAATTAACCAGGATCAGCAAAATAAGCGCACAGCTGGAAGTGCTTCTCTGACAGCTGCATACAACATGCTCTTCAACAACATATCTGCTTTTCTTAGAGTATGTGAAAAATCTAGGGAAAAGAGGTGAAATCAGTTGTATACATGAGCTTTAAATGAACAAATATTGTTTGCCAATTAAGGAATTTACAGACGGTTGCAAGTGGGACTTGAACCGGACTTCCCAGCATCCCCAGGTGACTTTTCTGTCAGCTGGGGAGCTCTGCAAGTGCAGAAATATTCTTCACTTGCATTTTTTTACAGAATACTTATTGACTTTTCTTGTCAGTCAGAAGAAAAGCTTTCCAAACTAGTACATGCTCCCCAGTTAGATATTGGCCAGACGTGTTACGTGATTAGAGTTGTTTGTGAGCTATCATGGAGTTGTTTCTTAAAATACTGCCTGAATTATTTACCAGCCACCTCTGCATCATCTCATAAAAATAGGTCTATTATGAAAGAAATAACAAAATTCTCTTTATATTTTTGTATGCTAGTTATTTATATGTAATCAAAGATATTCACAGATAATGTGTCCTTGTAAATAAAGAAACTTGAGGCAGGAATTTCATACTTGCTGCACAGAATCAAGTTGCCAGGCCTTCTCCTTGAGCATTATATGTCAGAAAGATTCTGACCTATGGCTGCAACCTGACCTAGGCCTTGGCATGGCCTAGGAATGAAGAGCTGCAAAGCACCTCAGTCACTCTTTTACCTCATTGTGCCAAACATAGCTCTGTCTGAGCTCATGATCCCTGTCAGTGTGATAGACTGACAGATTTATTCATTTTACAGTAGTAAAATTGCCTCCTAAATATTCTTCTCTTTACATTTTGCTGTTTCTTTTCTGTGCTTTGATACTAAACAGCATAGTAACGCACATACAACAGGGTCTCCTTTTTATCTTTATTTTAAATGCATCCATGATGTTTCTTCCTAAATCTCCTCTGTTCCTGGGGCCAGATTTTCAGCTGTGACATATGAGACCAATCACACTTGCAAGTGCACCAGTGTTCCAAGAAAGGTTTCTCGGGAATAGGAGTGTCCGAACTATCCTCTGCAGGAACTATTCACATGTAACCTTCTCTTGAACTGCCTCCCTGGCCTTTTGCTTGCTAACCAGCTTAGTCACACCTGGAGTCCTTGTGCATTCTAGTGCATTTAAAGGAACTCACGTAGGCAACCTGAGAGCGTTTCTCTGATTTCCTTCACACAGCGTGATAATTTTTTAATCCTACAGCCCATCACTCCTGAAATCTCCGAGAATTTTCTAGGAATTGGCAGAGAACATCACTGATTTTCATGGAGGTTACTGGAAAAGCACAACGGAGAAGTGGGGACTGAGAACACGTGGAGTGTGTGGCATCTGTTTAGCACATGCTTCAAGCAGCTATCTATAGTTCAAAGGACTAATGGTAGCAGCCAATAACCCCTTCCAGCACTGAAGCCTCCTCTCTGCCTGTCATGGTACAAAATATTGATGTCCTAAGTGATTCATCTTTTGGACAGAGAGGGGGAGATAAAGTGGTGGATCTGGAAGAAAAGGAGAGCAAACGTAAGCAGGTAGCCCCTGCTATAGGTAAAATGAGAAGGAAAATCTAGAAGAGACTAATCTTATGCAGCTTGCTCGATTTTGAGAAAGGAACTTAAGCAGCAGGAGTGTATCCTGATGGACAGAATTGTGCCAAGAGGCTTCCCAGGGCATCACAGAGTGGAAGGGACCACATAGGGAGTTTGCGAAGAGCAACAGAGAAACGCCCTTCACAATGGTAGGACCTTCTGCTGCTCTACAAGCAATGCCTATGATCTGAAGGTTATTGCTTATTTTGAGACCTCTTCCTACTCTGGATTTTACTCAAGGAGGCTATTAAGACTGCTGTGACTGGTGGCAGGGGAAGGTGTGTTAGTTTTGTGAAGAAGCCATCTTTTGTATCAATTAACTTGGGTCTGCATCTAGCAAGTGAAGCGTGTGGCTACGTGTGCCAGGATGTCAGCGAGGTCTAGTTTCTCACATGTGCACAGGCTGCATGACAAGCAATGTCATCTGCTGGAAAGGATTACTTCAAAATGTGTGTTGCAGTGAGGGATCTTCTGTTTCCTGGGAGGCTAAAGCTGCTTGTAGTTGGTAAGCTGGCTTTCTTTGCAGGAGCAAAACTGTTCCTGTGGTGGCTGCATTTAGAGATAGAAAGTAAATTTCTAGAGTCTCCTCAGGACTCTTGCATTCTCATGGCAGGGCAAAAGAAGTTAGAAACTGTCCTCAGCCTGCTTTTTGGAGAAAAAAAAAAAAAGACACATTTTTAAGCACAAGGTTTTAAATATAATTTGAAGACACAGGAAGACTTTGGATAACTATTTTTATGGCTCAATTCAAGACCTTAGAAAAGAAGCAAGTTTTTCAAGGAGAGATGCTTAGGTGTTTCATAAAATCATACTCTCTTAATTTGTCCTCTCAATTATAAGACTGTTTGACCCATTACTTGTAAGAAAATGCAGAATCATTAGAGCAAATGGAGCTACATTTGCTTACGAGCAATACAAACTTTACCTGATGTCAATGGAAATGTTGCAATTGTTTTTTCGCCCTACAAAACAAATTGGATATTCCTATGGTTATTTTTTATTTGCAAAACTCAAACAGAGGTGGTCCTACACACATTCCCTTCTAGTGAATCATTTCCCCATCATTAATGCAGGTCTACAAATGGAAACAAGCTAAATATTTTGCAGCTTTATAATAGTAAGAAAATTAATCTCCTGTACATGGAGGTGGTGGCCAACTTTCTATATTTCTCGTAAATATAGAGACAAAGGGCAGGTAATACTCATTTTGACTCACATTGTTGATTTCATCGCTGAGGAGTAGAAACTGATACTGGGGTTGAGCATTTCTTTATCATTCCTTGTGATTAGCTCAGAAAAAGGGCTAAGCTAACCTTATATTTAAATAAAGCAAAATATGCATGTGCATTTCGTCAAAGACTTTCGGTTATTTCTGGGTAGGTCCTGTGAGGAGGAGCTGCATTCACCCTCTCTCCCCTTCCCTTGTTTAATGTAGCAGTTGACCTTCTCATTAACATTTTGCAAAAATAGTAGAAAGATTTAGGATGCTTCCTTTTGTGTTGCCTAATTCTTTTCAAGGGAATCTATTTTTCTTGTAATAAGTGAATATTCTGTCCTTCAGAAAAACAAATGTCTTATGACCAGCTTGAGCTAAGTTTATCTGTTCCTTTTAGGTAGTTTTAGATTGAGGCTAAAAGATAAGCTGCTTTTTTCTTTTTTTTTTTTTTTTTTTTGAAGAT
>JAVCKT010029891.1:21006-40886 GCA_032273925.1 Rhynchotus rufescens | reverse complement strand
TGCTTAGCTTGCTGTCTACTGCCAGTCCCCAAGGTCTTTTCTTCAGAGAGACTTGCTAGCGAGCCAGTTCTCCAGTTTGACACGTTGTAGAGTGCTCTGCCTTCCCAGATGCAGAACTTGGCATTTGTCGTAGCCAAATTTCAGGATGTTCTGTCAACCTGTTCTTCCAGACTGGCTTGGTTTCCCTGAATGGCAGTTCTACCCGTAAGTGCAAGAGCTGCTTCTCCCACTGTGGTGTCCTCTGTGGCAGTAATGAGAGTGCTACTCTGTGGCCTCCTCAAGGTCACTGATGAAAGTGTTAAATAGGACAGATCTCACGGTGTGTGACAAGCTTGTGCTGCCTGCTTGTCAGTGGTATCCAGGTATAGTGTCACCCATTAGCCACTGCCATCTGAGCCCAGCCAGCCAACCATTTATTTGTCCATCTCTGCAAAATGCAACTTGCCATCTCAGGTGATGAACAAAGACAATAACCCACTTTATCTTTTATCTCATTTATCTTTTATGAATTCCGTTGTCTCGGAGTATCATCTCAAATGGGCTTGGTTATTCAGCATTGCAATATGAATTAATGAAATGAACCCCAAACAGAGGTAATCAGCTGTCTTTCATTCAGCCTTTTCGTTACTATGAGAATAAGGTACATGTGTCCTGTCCTGCCCACTTCTATAGACTCCTGCAAAGATGGGATCTTCTCTCCCAATTCTGCAAACAGTTCAGCAGTTCTGCTTCTCAGCAAGGAGCTTACTCTCAGCAGGTATTGGTCATTACATTTCTATGCAAGACCAATTGAGAGCAATAAGAATCCCTGTCCATTGGGATGATCCTTCTTTTTTGGTTTGATAAAAGACATTTTTTCAGCTACCTGGTCTTTCATTCTCCTGTCCCTGAGATGTGGAGAGGAAAAGCAGCTGTTTGCAGATTGATAGGGTGTTGCATTAAGATGTATTTGAAGTAACCATTGTTATAGTTACAGCATCTAATAGCTTTTTTAAGCAAAAGCAAATGGTTAAATTCTGAAGAGCTTGCTGATGTCATTTCCACAAGGAATAGTTCTGCCTTGTCACCTGTGAGCTGATTCTTCCAATTTCAATTTTTTAGTAGACTGTTAAAAGACGTAGTTATGAAAGATGCACATAGAAAGGAATGATTTGTTGCTCATCATAGCTAACTTTTTTGTTGCATTTTTGGGTCTAAGGCAGAGTATTCTTACGATAAAAAGTTGGACTGAAAATACAAAATACAATAATAATGAAAAACAAATTTAATAATAAGATGACATTTTGTTCAAGGAAAACATGCTCATTTGGTTTGCTGAAAGTTGAGAGACGGTGTCAGAACTGGGAGGTTTATTAAGAAGAGCATCTGCACCGAGAATTTTAGCTGCAGTGCAGATGGAGGGAATATTAATTTTCTTAATCCATGCTTTATCATGCTTGCCTCTGTAAATAAGCAGAGCAGTACCTGAGCAGCATGAGAAATGCACTCTCCTGCCTTTGAGCAGGGTTCCTTCTACTGAAGCTGCGTTTTGAGCTGTGGGGAAGCCAAGCAAAGATGCTCGAGATGTGTGAGAGCCGAGGAGCTGCAGGCGTGGGCACTGCAGAGGAGGAGTGGAGCCCTGGTTGTCACACTGACTGATGGCAGCACTGCTCTTGCTGCGGTCCCAGGGCGTTTATGACAGAGTTTACCTTGATATTCTAATATCTTTTTTGACTTTAGCTTGGAGGGAGTATCTCAGAGACACTGTCAGATGATGTACTTGCAGCAGCTTAGTATAAAGCCCTTGTTTTGTGAAATCCTGGTGACCTTGGGCTGGTTTTTGTGCAAGAATGTACTCTCAAAGGTTAACCAGGGGTCCCATGGGACCACGCTACCTCCTTCCCTTCTATGTGCTACCAAAAGCTCTTTGCTGGATGGGAGGGCAGGGAGCCAGCCCAAAAAAGAAAGGAGCTTGTGAAGTACCCTCTGCCGTATCTAGTGAACTGGCTTTCCTTTTACACAAGGTGTTAGTCCCCTTTCCAAGAGGCTAAAACAGTTTGAGTCCTCTTTAGATATCCACTAATTCTCTTTTGTTTTAGGTGAGGGCTTTGGCAGGAGCGTTGGAAGCTCTTAGATTTGTCCTGTGTTTAATATGAGAATTGTCAGACCCTGTTAGATTTATTGCAGCATTTGAATAATGAAAGTTTACCTCTGAGGGGAAAGTCAAATAGGTTCCTTCGTTAGAGAACCTGAGGTTTAATTTAAATGATCTGTACAGTCTTTTGTGCACTTTTATGCAGTGACACAGCGGGATTTACATACGTAATGTTCTGGCTTTATTTGCTGGGATTGACTGTTAAAGGCTATGAGTAGTACTGATCTACATTATGGATGGTACTAATACTTAAAATAGTGCCTTCCAGCTGAAGAAGTCTGTCCTTTGCAAGCAGTAATTAATTAAACCTCACAACAGTCTCATGAGATGGTGTTATCCCCTGTTTAACAGATGGCAAACACGAAGGCTAAGTGTCTTCAAGGATGGGTAGCGAGACATTGTTGAATTGGGATTTAAAACTCTCACCTCCCTTTTTTCTAGGGCCATTTTCTAATCTATTTTGTTTCAAGTACTTTGAATTTTGTTCATACTGACACTGCAAAGGCAGCTTCTATATCTCCTTTTTTTTCTGGTTTATGAGCTGAACTCTAGGGAAAAAAAATAGCGCATTCCATGATATTGTTCCTGTCACAAGTCTCCAAAAGGGAGTATTGGCCTGCATTTCCTATGAGGGTGATGAGCATGTTGTCTTGAATCTGGATGGTTGTTTGATTTGCTGCTCTTCCTGAATTTGTGTATGTCTTTGAGCCAAGGACTATAAGTTGCAGTCATAGAAATAGTCTATTTTCTGTCGAAAGATCTTATGGGAAGAAAAAAGAGTTTGATTAACAAAGTGCAGTGCAGTAAACTCTGAGGAAATCCTTGTTTGACATGGTGCTTGTCTTGCAAACCTTTCTAGAAAGCCTGTGTCTGGGATAGGCTGTGCTACCTTTAAAGCATGCCTCAGTGGAAAGCTCCTCCAGGTTAGGTGAGTTGGCTGGCAGTTTTAAGTTTAATGCAGGTAAAAAATTAAAGCAACATCATTCTTGAGAATTGCACTGTGTGAGAAAAGTAAATAGGCTCATCTGTGGATAAGCTTATTTGGAAATAAAACAAATTTGAGACATTTTCTTCAGCATTTGACTTGGGTGGTGGTTGGAAAATAGCCTGGAGGCTGCCTTTGTGAAGTCAGTATTTTCTGTAATTTGTTTATGAAGTATTTTATTGTAATTTATAGGAGGGAAAATAGCATCTGAACTGCAGTAACTTTTAGTAGAGCCTACCTGTGAGGTGAGCTCAGAAACAGCTGTGGAGAGACTTTAAAAACAGCTTTCATATGGCTGTGTGGACTGTGTCAGGTACCAACCAGAAAAATGCAGAAGATGGAGAGTCTTCTTCCGGAAACACATGGGAATACAGATGGTCACAGATTTCCTGTTTAGGAAAAAAAGCTTGGTAATTCCATCAATGTTCTGAGGACAGGTGAAAAACTGCATCATCAATGACTGGGGACATCAGGGAAAACTTAATGCATTTGAATGTATGGTTTTCCATAAAATCCAAGTTTTGAGTGAAAATGTTAGGGGAGTCCAGTTAATAATCTTCTCTTACTTTGATCCCAAATAAGTGAGGAGGAGGCAATTCAAAGAGGAAATGTTTCAAATGCAAGAACTTCATTCCAACTTGGTGCAGCCTGTTGGCTTAAATTACTTGGTTACCTTTTGGAAGTAGCACTGTCAGTGGTGCTGCTATTGCTGCTGTTGAGTGTGAAGTGAAAGGGTGAGGGACAGGGAGAAGTGCCTCAGAGAGCTTGGGGACAGGGAAATGCTAATGGGATAACTTGGGTAGATAGTGACAGAAAAGGGACTCTCCTGAAAGCTGCACCAGCACCTTGGTAAGGACGAATGTGTGACTTGAGTAGTTAGCTTCTTTAGGCAAAATAAAACATGGAGAAGTTTTTGGTGAAGTATTATTTTCCATCTTGATGAAAGGAAGGGATAAAGGACCCATACTGACACTTGCAGTAGGGATATCAGTCCCTGCCTTCTCTTTCGTCCTATTGTAATGCTGCTTCCTTGTCAGACAAATCTCTCCCTGCGTGGAAGCAGGATGAGCAGTTGGAGCAATAGGATTTGTGCTGCCCTGGACTCTGTGATCACTCATTTTGTTGCACTGCGCATCCCAAAGCCCCATGAGGTGTTCTCCTGTTTTTAGGTCAACGCCTGCTTTTCAGAACAGGTAGGAAGAGGCATTTCCTATAGCAGAATGCAAGTTAATAGCGAGTGGGAAGTGAGAGCCTCTCCTCCTGGCTGCCTGAGGATCCCAACGCTCCTATGAACTTGTTACCTGTCTTTACTCATCTCGGAAGCCAGATGCTGCATCCTTCCCTGAAGATGAGTGTCCTGTAATGACATGAACCAATTTGCATTTGCAGAGTTTGGGCTGGATGTCGTGGGGGCCTCTGCTAGAAGTAAAACAGTTCAGGGAAAACCCAGCAGAGGCTGTTGCTTGTTGTGATACTTGTATCCTCACAGAAATTCGCCTTGCACAAAAGTCGAAGTGTTCCAGACTGATGTTCTTCCTCTTCATTCAGTTTAGTGTTTCATTAGCTATGGGAAGCTTGTCAGAACTGTCAGTGATGTCTATTGATCTAATATTGGTCTATTGATTATATATTGTGCAGAGAAGCTGATTTGTTGCAGTGCCAGCTGTCTTAATTAGTTCATTTGTGCATATGCGTAAAGTCTCTGGAAGATGAGATGTGTCCTTGGTTAATGTGGGGGTTTGTTTTCTTTTCCATTAAGAAGAGGGTAGTGTATTTAGATCTCTTTATATGGAAATGAATCCATGTTCTATTTGCAGACAGCCAGTAAAGATCCGTATTATGCAGAGAAAATTGGGTCTTGAGTAGCCAGAAAGATTTAATTAAAAAGCAACATACAAAATTAATGCAGCTTATCTTCAGCTCCTTGTGATCTGAATAACTGTAAACAAGTAGCTCTGGCTAGTTATGCAAGTGGGTTTGGGAAACTGGTGTGTTCAGTATGTTTTCCAAGTATTAACTGATTTGTTTGGGATTGAGTCCATATATTCTCATGATACCTCTTCTCCTCATGGATTTGAAGCTGGATTTTTTTCAACTTGCAGTGGCATTTGCAGTTAAAAGGGCTTATATTTTATTATCAGTGAGATTTTTCCAAGTGTGTCTGTATATAAGCAGGGCAGTAGACTGAAACATTTCTGTGTCTAAGGCAATATACCTTCTTGGGATGCACATCACTTCTCAGGTAGGCAGCAACCCTTCCCCTTGCATTCTGCAGTTGCAGGGGAGATGGCAAATACAGGTTTTTTGGGTTTTGCTTTTTTTTTTTTTTTTTTTTTCTTTCCCATTGGTTTGTGAAATTACTGAGGTTGCCTCATTTTTATATGTTACAATTTAAGACCAGTCCTTTGCTTTTCCAGTTGTGCCCCTAAAGGTCTCATCAATGCGGAGCTCTGTGAGGAGAGCTCCCATGTCGGGTCTCCGGCTGTGGTGGTGGCACTCGCCACTGGGGCCACTTCAGACCTCTTTAATAGTGGAATTGCTGCACATTATTGTGGGCTGTCTATATTCAAGTGTTTAAACTTAATGTTAATAACTTTATATATATGTAGTGATAGGTAGGCCCAGTTTCAGCTTTCAGTTAGGATTTGCAAGGTTGCTCTTTCATAAAAGCTTTTATTGCTTTGTTTACCCTTCAAAACCGCATGTCATTTTGTTTATGACAACTCTATAGTCTCTGCATGTCAGCAATACTGTTTGAGTGGCAAACGACAGCTCCAAAGATAAGAGTTTCCAATTAAAGAATAATGTGCACCAGCAGAATGCTTTTTAATTTGAATGAAGGATCTATCTTTTTTTCAGTGAATGATGAGAAGTAGCATAAACTGTGACTAAACTTGAAAGGAAGGGGAGCAGTTTCTTCCTGCTCTCTTGCCTATTAAAAATGAAGCTTTTCCCCAGCCAGGTAAATGAGCAGGACCTTGGCTACTCCAGCTTTACATTACTGGATCTGATCCCCGTTAGAGGTACAGAGCATGTATGCATCAAATATCCTGCTTGACATACAGGTATGAATATGAATATTTCAGGCAGTGATTAAAATAATTTGGCTTCATTGCTTCTGTCTTTTGCAAGATGGAGCTTTTATTTTCTGAGTTTGTCATCCCGTTACCTCACTTCACTTTTGCAATACAGCTGTCCTAATTCCTGTCAAATTCTATTACTCGATTTTTAAATAAATGAAAGCACTTCTTAACGTTTATGGTTTGCTGAGGCAGGGATTGGCAACCAGAAATGGTTCAGTGCTCCAGTGTGGGGCTGAAAGCTGCAGCAGAGGTTAATATTCTCAGGAAAAAAAAATGTAAATTGATTGTTTGCTGCTCTTCCGTTTTATCAGTAAAGATATAATCAGCTTCAGATGAGATTTTATCCATTGTAGCTTTATAGTAGTGGTTTAAGTAATCAGGAATGAAAATGAGTTTTTAAATCTTTGATGTTATAAGATATTCCAGCCTTCCAGGCACAACGTTTAATTATACGAGGCAGGTTTTGCTTGAGCTTTAATAAGCAGTTGTGCCTGTGCAGACCAGCTCAGATATGAGGAGAAATGCACACGGCTTTCCCAAACTGGAAGTAATCTTCCTGCAAAATTTAGAAAAACTTGGTCTCCACTGAGCGACAGCAAGTTGAAGAGGAGACTGAATATTTATGTGAGGGACAGAAGCATCCTCTGTGGAGCTCTGCTGAGTGCTCCTTAGGACCAGCAGCTTTTGGTGGCCTTGGGCAAGTCACAGGAGCTGCCTGCACCTTGACTTGCCCTCAGTACAAAGCGAATATGCTTCTCGCACAGCTTGGAGACCTAATTAAGATTTTTCCAAGCACTTCCAGATCCTCAAATGAAAGACAAACACAGAAAGCATTAAAATTAACAGCAGCCTATCGGTTGAGCTTTGATGAATTAATAGATTTGTATAAATATAAAACTGAATGTTTTTTTGTGGAAGATTTTAATTTAATTCCATCTTTAAAAAGTATAATTTGTGGGATCTATTTTAAGAAAGGTAAAAAGATATATAAATATATTTTATTTGGCACTGGGATAATTTTCTGTGTGCATTATCAGCTCACATGCCTTATTGTATTAGGGATCTGGAGGTTTGGGAGTATGTGCTTTGCTCTAGGCTATATCCACATAAGGGAAGAATTGATTAGACTGTCTGCAGATACTTTCCCATTTCTCCTATAAACATATGACTGTTTTGAAGTTCCTTTTTGCTTTCCAAAGGGTGGGAAAAATGCAGTTAAATTGACCTGGCTGTCTTTGTGTGTACGTTTTCTATATCTACATTGGATGTACTCAAGTATTGCTGTAACAGGAAGGAGAAGTTGGAATGCGGATAATTCTTAAGGCTATTTTGTTTGCTCCATTTCTGTGGCAAGTGTGGGAGTGACCAGACCTGAACTTGAATCAAGAGAGTTTCTGGGCCGACACTGGAAGAAAATTGTGGCTGACTTGCTTTGCTCTGAGAGGCTGTTGCCAGTACACGGCAGGTATTGGAGAGGGGGGAAAAATTAGATTGGAGGAGTGCAGGAAAAGAGAGCAGCACGAGCCATGGCCCTTAAAGGAGTGTCTTTGGCACAAAGGATTCTCCTGCATGGCCACAAGGCAGACACTTTCCCACCTTGCAGGAGCCATCAAGGGAAGGTGCGACCTTGCACCACAGCCTGGATCTTTTCCCTTGGACATTCAGCCAACACGAGTATGTGGAGCCGTCCGCTCCTCTGGTCCTGCCTCCAGAGAAGTAGGAGGACACACTAACAAAGGTTGCTGGCTCTTGTGACAGGGAACGTGAGCAAGCTTGTAGAGATGTCTGCTTTAAATCTTATCCCAAGGCCTTGTGCCCGCTCCTGATGAGTGGGAGGGTTTTTTTACATAGCGGCTAATATTTTATGTCTGCGAATAAGGTTGGATTTATAAACTTCCTAGAATTTGCCCCATTAAAATATTGCTTGCAAAACATATCTGATGGGGGCTAATCTGCAAGGATATTCAAGGAACTTGTAATGAAATTGCAGCAAATGATCGGGTTGATCTGCTGCTATCTTTAAAATTGGGCCCGTTTTGTATTTGAATGTAAAGTCTGTCACCAGGCACGCTGTGGCGGTAATTCGCTGTCTGGTAGAAAATGTGTGTCAAACAGAATCTGTGTTATCACTCTTTTTGCTTTACCTTTTCTCTTTATCTTAACTAGAAAGTAATGTATACGGTGGGGCACTGCAGCCTTTCATCACAATACCTTTACTGCCTTGTTCAGCTGCCCTTTACCTTTCCCTTAGCTCTCTTAAGGTAGCGTTTCGTTTGCTGCATAGCACAAGGGAATTTTTATACCATTTCCTAGAAGAAGATTCTGGCAAAATTAGCAGAGAATGCAATCCTGACATGTTTTTATCAGCAAAAATGGGAAATAACTGCAGAGGCAGCACCAGATAATGTATTTTTGAGGTTAGGAGGCAACAGGCAATGAGGATTGAGCATCGTCTGCCGGGCACGATAGCGTGAGGCTGCAGCAGCAGCAGGCATTTGTTTGCGCTCTGCTCTGAGGGGGAGAGCGTATGGCTGCCCGCGAGGCCCAGGCTTTATCAGCGAGCGTTTGAAATCCAGCCTCTCTGTCCTCAATTTAGCGCCTGCCGGCAGACTTGAGCCCCGGCTCGGTGCGTAGCGCGGGAAGGGAGCCTCGCTGAAGGGAAAGCGCCATCGGGGAGCGTAAAAATCCATCGCTGCGCAAGGAGGAGGCTGGAGGGGTAGGGCGGTGTGTGCCGACAGACCAGTGCCCAAGCGAGCTGCGTGCCCGAGCTGCAAGGGCTGAGGAGCGCCCAGGGGCACGAGGCCGCCGAGGAGGGACCCGTTTGGTGGAGAGGGCAAGGCTGGGAGCCCATGGGTCAGCCTGTCCCTGTGGCTCTGCGTGTGCGTGGGAGACCCCCCACATCCCCATCCCACCCATGGGGATGTGCCAGCCACCCAGCGGGCGGGCGAGCATCAGTGCTGAGCACCAGCCCCGCGTTTAGGCTTATATAAGAGTAAATACATACGTGGAAAAGATCTGTGCTTTTTGCTAGTTAATGTTTTAAAGTGTCTTTTATTTATTTATTTTTATGTTGGCCAATGTAATTAAACCAGCACACACCCAAGGGTGGATTCAGGCATCCTGATAAAAGCCGACTTTCCACTTCCCTTAGTATCTGTAAGGATATAATGTTATCTTTCCATGGCTGTAACTTCACCTACATACTTTGTACTTTGTGTTTTAAGCCTGCAAAGCTGATAAAGCTAAGGTAAATCAATCTCCCAGTGCAGAGCAGATTATAATGTTTAAGTAATAAAAGAATAAGTGAATACTAATTACTTACATATTTTAAATTTTAGGAAGCCTCTTTCACTTTTATTTTTTTTCATCAAACCCTTCAGTCAGGCTTTAGCTGAGGTATCGTAAACACTGAAAGGCTTTCTCAAACATACATCTCAAACATCTTTGCCTGCTGTTACCATAGTGTGCTGTCAGTGAAGTAGAGCAGAGAAGGAAATGCCCAATAAAACAGGGAAAGTTTTTACCTTCACAGCAGTTAATGTTATTTTAATGTTTCCTTTAAGCATTCAATCAATTAGGGCCTCTAAACACCTATTTTATTTACATGTTCTGTTCAGCTCTATGGAGTTAAATGCTGTGGCACTTCCCTGGTTGTTTGCATGCTTTGTTGTTAATTCTTTTGGCTTATTTTTAACCGGAGGATGCATATGGCTGTGGGAGACAGTGAAGTTCTCCTTCATTCGCACAATAATATACAACAAAAAAGTATAAAACATTAAAAATATTACTACGAAATCATAAAAACAGATCAATAGTATGTGGGTATAAACCGTGTGAAAGCACTGTTATACTGTTTGAAATGCATCCAATTTTATGTCACCGATCCCCTTCTAAAATCAACGCCTTTCTAATTGGGGACAAGTGTTGCATTGCAATGCCTTAGTGACATAAACTCTAAAAGCTTCATATGGGCAGGCGGGAGACAGTTGATTGCACAGGGAAATAGCTGATCTGAATGGATAGCACGGAGCTGCTGGTAGGGAACAGCGGTGGGTTGTGAACTGAGGCAACCAAAGGTTCATTGACTTAGCGGCTGCCTGGATACATTATCGTTAAATTATGATGGGCCTGACTTAGGGCACGCTCAAGACATTTTCCTTTTTAAAAATTCAAATGAAATAAAATATTTACATGATGAGTTTGATTAATCAATTCTGAACTATTTGTTTATTCAATTTTGTGTCAGAGAACTGCAGTAAGATGAGTAGAGATTCACAAATAAAGGCACATGATTCATTTAAAGCCCTGTTTTAATTCTAACTTGCTACTTGATGTCTTACATTTTTAATATATGTTGAATTTGACTTTTTGTCTTTGCTAATATCTCTTTTTTGCTCTTTTGTTCTTTTGATATCAAACAATATTTTAGAAAAGAGAAATAGCCATCTCTACAGCTATTTCTGTAAAATCTTATTCCCTATAGAACAAAAGTAACAAAATAGTGCAGATATTGTTGGGATTCCAGTGAAATGTAATGAAATATTTATTTTTATCTGACTTCTAGAATTACATCATAGTAATGCAGTGCTCTTAACACAAGCAGAGTGCTTTAAATACTTGTTGAGAAGTTGTTATTAAGCACTGCAGGAGCATTTAGGCAGCTGTTCGGAATGCCAACTTTACGTGCACAGTGGGAAGAGGTGTCTGCACCGCTCCTGCACGACACATCCCTACTTCTAATCCCTCTTCTTCTGTCTGGTGCAATGTTCAGAGAGGACTTTGGTGGAGATCGGAACAGGTTCTCTAACCATACACATAGCGAGTTACCTGAGCTCCTTTCATGGTAAGCACCGTTTTTGACCATCTCTGCCTCCCTTTACTATGGCAGGAGCCTGGCTGACTTCACACAGTTTGGCCGTGTGCTCTTTCAGCACCTAAAGCTCCATGGCTTGAATCTTGGGCCCCTTTTTGGATGGTGGAAGTGTGCTGTTATTTCTTGCGTCTCTGCAGGCCAGTTGAAATTACCCTGGCATTTCTGTAGTGTGGAATTTGATCAGGGAGCTCGTCAGCTGAACAGCGTAATCGCCTCTCTCCTGTGTACAGCGGTTGTCATGCCCCGTTTCCTCCCAACAAACTCCTTGTGTCAGTAACAACCCCATTCTGCTCTGCAGGTAATTCCTCTTTTTTCTTCCTCCCTACTTTAAAACACTTTAAACGCACATACTTGGTTTGAAAAGTCATGCTGACTGCCTCTTTGCATGGGGATCAACTCATTCATTTTAAGTCAAGAAGTTTTCTCTCTTTAAAGCGTCAAGATTTTTTTTCCCATTCTTTGTTTATTTTTCTGTCACTATTGTAGCTAGTCTTTATCAAATCAATTATCCTGATAACTTCAAACTGATCAGCTATTGTCCTGATGAACATGTCTACTTCACAATGTTGGGTTTTTTTTTTTTTTTTTTTTTTTTTTTTGCTTGGAGAAATAATTTTTCTTTTACACATTTTTTTTTTTTTTTTAATTTCAGCTTTTAATATAACAGGCTTCTTATGTATAAGCTGAGTTTAGAGAAGGCAAATTTTGAAAATACGGTGAACCAGGATGTTGCTAGACATCTTTTTGGTTCTTTAGCAGTCAAACTGTATTTCACATCACAGTTTACACTACAGATATTGTTAAATAGAGTATGATTGCATCCTTTGGATGAAATCCTAGCTCTAATTGAGTCAGTGACAGAACTCACATTGATTTGAAAATCCCACTCACTGCCTGATTCATAACCAGGCTCCTCAGAAGAAGAGTACCCTTGGAAAAAGCTGGAGCCTGCAAAAGCCAGGGATGCAGTTTCTTACTTTTTTGGGGAGTTAGTGTAGGACAGAATGTAGAAAACAGAAGTGAAAGCTGATCTTACACTGGAGACTTCTAATATGGCCAGCAAAAACCCACAAATTAATTCAAAAAAAAATGCTTCATTGTAATTCTGCAGCTCAGTTGTAGTTATACAGCTCGAATGGTAGAGCAGTTTTAAGCACTACCAGCTATGACTTCTCTGGTTTGTTGTGGTATTTTTCCTGTAATGACAAATGTAAGAGATCACATAGGTGTCTGGAAAGGAAAAATAATTTTCTGCTTGTAAAAGGATGAGGTATTTGGTTGCTTTTTAAAGGCAACCTGGTGCAGCTTCATTTGTGACCCTCTCAATTTACAATACAGTTACTTTGTGGTTTATTTCTTGCATTTTCCCTAAGCTCATTCCAAAGAGCTTTGTAATGAGGTCTGCAAGGGCCAAATGCAGTCCAGATGAAATCACTTGCATTCCACCTGCCTGCTCCGAGGCGAGCTCTGCACTTCAGTATGTGGGAGTCAGTAACAGGATCCCAATGAATAGCCTCTCTGTTCAGTAATGATCATGGGGAATTTTAGGAATGCCTAAAGAAAAGCATCTTTCTCTTGGAAAGAGTTTACTTTTAGCTTTTGGAGATTTAGGTTGCAGGGAAAATGTAGTGACTATGTAGACTATTGCCTGTATATTAAAAGAAAAGGAAAAATGCAAAGTCATGTTAATGTCAGAATTATTAAAGTTAATCTGGAAAAACTCTCACTAAACCAATAGCAATTTTACTTTACACACATATGTCTATATTTAGACATATGCATATAAAAAATCACAGGAGAAAAATGAACATGTGTATGGTTTTTTTTTGTCTCTAGCCCATTTGCTCTTTTTGTCTTTGTATCAGTCTTGTTTTTGCTTACTGTTTGCTTTTCTGGAGCACTGTAAAGAATTTAATCTTTATCCAAGAGCTCACCTGAATGGTGCTCATTTCTAGATCTTTTATTCAGTTTTGTCATAGAGTAGATTGATGTTTTCATTCTCTTGTTTTCAAATTAATCATTTTTTTTCCCCCATGACAAACTCCAGTGAAGTGGGATAGATCACAGGCTTATTTGTATGCAAGTTCAAAAGATCAAGGCCTCTGTGTAACTTCCATATAATTTCAAAGTACTCTTTTTGGAAGTCCTAAATGAAATAATTTTCATGCTTTGTTACTTTGGTTATGCAGAGTGTTTTTATAATTCCAGTACAGAATGTTCTCCTGTTTCTACAAAGTAACTTTTAGAATTGTGTGTACTGGTCTAATCTCAATTTCTTAATGCTGGATGCTCTTTCATGCTGCTGCAAAAATGTCTTAGTGCATTTTACTTAATTACTGTAAATTTTCATGAAAAACAATAGTGAACAGCAACTGTCCACGAAATTTTTTGTTTTTCCCCTGTCATTTCACAGGTAACCATTACAAAACGAAATAGGGCTAGCATGAATATTGCGTAAGATTTAATTCAAAGATTGAAATTGGTTTGAACATTTGCTGGAGCATAGTTCTTTATGAAGACTCTATTTAGACAAAAATCTCCTATTTAATCAAATGCAAATGTAGATGGCTTACATCATAGAGTCCATTTGGATGAAGGTATATGTTTAGCTCTTTGCAAATTTGTGTATTTCCACTATAAATTACACTGGTTTGCTTTACTATTTTCATTTAGTCAAGCATGCACTCATATATACTGCAAATGCCATCAAAGTTTCATTGTTACTTTGGTATTTAAAATGTTTAGTTTAATTCTAAACTTAAGAAAGGGACTTTTTTTTAACTTTTTTTTTGTTCCTGCCATATATTAAATATGTTTTTTCGTCTTCTAAAACAGAATTTTAGCATCATGAGATTATTTTTTTCTGTGTTTGTGAGCTCTTTCTCAGATAAGAACTTTGAGCACAGAAATGATTAATGTTCTGGTTGTATGTTATAATATTCCAAGCTTTTTTTATGATGCGTAACTTCCAAAGGGGATGTGTTTTTAAACAAGAGACATAGCAAAAGTTTAGCAAGTGATTCCCGAGTGCTGCTTTGTTAAAGATGCATCTTACAGTAGCTGGCTTGGAATGGAAATAAAAATAGGATGGCATTTTGTGCTCCCCTATGGATAAGTGGAAGTAATAATATAGAGCTGGTGTCCCATTATTATGAAGTCCCATTATATCCAGTATTGGGCCAACTGTAAGCTTTGGATGGCTTCAGTAGAAGAAGAAATACTGTTGTGCCTATAGGTTTTTTTAATGAAAACCTTTATTTATATTATTATTCATGTAGTGTCATTTGTATGAATACATCTTACAATATGAATACCCAGACTCTACAGGAGTGCCAAATAGCCATTTTTGTTGGAATATTCTGGAACTTTTTTAGGAAACTGATATTTTGTTGCAATAGGAAGGGTTTGTCATCTTCTGTTTCTTCCCAGCAAATCTGCTGGTTGGGACTCAGCAACATAATGAGGGCTGCAAGAGGATTTTTCCTGATCCTGAGCCAAGGCATAGGAATTAAAAACAAACTTTGTCACAGCTGCTCAAATTTGGTATGAGACTTTTCCCGGAGCCCTTTTGTAATTCCTGAGGCTGTTTTTGCCAGGGGTGGCCTGTAACATATGAGGATGGCAGAGGTGAAAGCCAGGGTAGCAGCTGGGGAGGAGATCCTGGGGGAAGGAAGAGCACTCAGGCAGTTTGGCATCTCCAAGTGACCACCACGGACTCCAGATCCAGGTGTGTCCAGCCACGTCTCACCTGAGGAGTCAGCGATTGCAACAGGGCCAGAGTTTCACAAGCTCCGTCTTGCTCCTCCTGCCTAAAATCATAGTTAGCCTCTTGCTTCTGGTTGAAATGCTGATAAACCTATAGGGTTAAGACAGAGTACAAGTTGTGTATTTAAAGCAGTGGTCCTGCATGTGTAAGCTAAATATGTACCTAAATGACATTCTGGATTAAAACTGCAGTGCATGTTGCAGGACTGAATACCTTTGGGTTCATGGTGAATTGGAGAAAGAAGAAAAATTATTGTTATTAAATAGTAAAATGTAGATGCGCTGCTCTAGAGGAGGGCTTTGTTGCCTCAAAGGTAATGTAGCAGAGAGTTAAAATATAAAATCTTATTTTAGAGACTGTTTCTCTAACCTTTGTGAGCATTTACTGAATAAATTTGTCACCTGAGACGGTTTGTGTCACAGCTTACTCGCAGGTAACTCCACAGCATAATGTTCCAGGTATTTGATCTTGGATGGGATCATCATGGGGGACATCTATCATTTGCCCTAGGAAACCGAGTCCCACCTGGTCTTCTAATGATAAAAGCTACTAGAGCTTGTAAGAGCTCCATCTAAGCCCATTTGAGCTCCCCATGATTGAAGACCCATTAAGTAACTAGGTGCGATCCTGGGCTGAATGAATCTGTAAGAGTCATAATTTCTAAAATACATTTGTGGAGATCTAACTGACAAGAGAAAGGCTGTGTTCCAAAAGGCACTTTCTATTCAGATGTTAAAAATATTACGTTTTTTTTTTAAAGACAACTTTTGCTACCAACTGTACAGATGAATGAATAGCATTAAGTAAATAGGAAAGTGAGCCTAAAGGTGAAGATTTAAAAAAAAAAAAAAAAAAGAGGCTTTTCTGGTCAAAAATATATCTAATGTAAATGATATATTGGGAATTAATATAGTAATTTAAACCAAGACAAAACATTGAATAGAAACATTGAAGGGAGTAGGAAAAATATCATGAATAGTTACCCATTCACTTCATTATTTTTCACACAGAAGGAGAAAGAGCAGCAAAAAAACAAGTCTTTATTTCCTTAACATTCCTATATTATTTATTTCCTCATTTCTTTAGCAAAATAGATAACTTTTCTATTCTACTTAGTTTTTATATCATAAATTCTCAATTTTCATAACCACAATCTAAAAATGGACACTTAAGATGCTAAAATACCTCATTATACTCCAAGCAAACTATGATGCAAATCAATGTATTCTTTCTCTGAGTCCTATCACCAGGGAAAGAGTAATATGTGGAAGAAATCTGTTTTCATTTTGAGTTCTGAAGAAAATAGATGGGGGGAAAAAAAGAGTAATTACGTGTGTAAAATACGCTGCTTATTTTTTTGGACGATATTAGTTTGCGCTGACTTTATTGTGTTGTCACAGCCCTTTTGTACTGTCAAGCTGCTTCTATCTGAGAAAATCCATAAGCGCTTTGCACTCGGCTTTGAGCCTTGTTGTCTGTCTCCTGGCTTAAGTGTTGAGGCAGCAAAGTGAGATTTTGCAGAATTATCACCTGCAATTTCTGCTTAGTGATTCCCTTTGCAATCTGTCCCAGAACCGTGCTACCTGGAACACCTCCATCTTCAGCAAGTACAAATGAGGAAATAAATGGTATTTTCCCTGGCTGCAGACTAGCTGGCATTTGGTATTTAGTTCGTATTTCATGCGTGCGGTTCCTAGGCATGGGCACAAATACTTGGGTCGTGTATTTTGTTGCCTCTCCGCTTCCCTTTGCCGGGAGGGGAAATCCTCTTCCCTTTGCCTACTCCATGAGGGAGATCCCTTGAATCCTGCTGTGCCCTGGGGAGCTGGGGAAGGGTGGGAGCGGGCAAGGAAAATGGTCCCAGTCTCCCGACCTGCTGCTGGGAGTGGGGAAGGGAGTGCACCCTCTGCTTTTAGTCCCCAGGCTTTGCCTATGAAAAAGGCCCTGAGTACCCGTGTACAACCACTGCTTGTGGTTGCCACGTGGCGTCCGTGCAGGACGGTGATGTTGCTGCCGTCTCCAATAAAACCTGGGTTTTATAAAGCTGAAGGAGGCAGTTGCTGCTGTGATGACAACACTCTGTTGGCTTCTCCTTCCTGCTTCAGTTGCATCCTGCCTGCTTCGAGTTTCTTGTTTACTCTGTGGCAACCATGGGTTTCTATGAGATGATTTTGCAAACCTTCCTTATAGGTGTACATGTGTGCTGCTATTTTTTTTCTTAAAATGGCCTTGTGGTTTAGAGGATTGTCTGGATTTTACATTTTGATCGTTTTAAAGTGAATGATGAAAATATTGTAAAAGATATAGCACACTGCCAGAAAGAGGAAGAGTATAATGTATTTAGATTTAAAACTTGCATCTTTGCAAAGGGGAATGGGAAGAGTTTGATGCCAAAAGTAGAGGTACAAGAACGGTCTCAGACTGTAAAGATTAGGCAAGAAGGCTGCACGCAGGCAGATATCCATTAGGCTCAGCCTAACGTGTACAAGGGAGGCCTAGGTAAAGGCCTATGGCTCCAGTCGAGAGCAACCATCTCTATGTGTCATTTACATGTTATTTGCTTACTATAGTAAGCAAGTATATAGTAAGAGTTTTACTTCCCTGTTTTCTGTGTATTTCTAACTGTAGCACACTACTAGATGTTGGCTTTTATAATCTCATCATTCTCCATACCATCTTTCTTCCCAACATACATTTGGGCATGATGTTTTTACTGCTCCCAATACAACCCTCTGCAGAAGTCAATGCTCCTTACGGTTGTAAAGCCGTATGAAATCCCAGGCTTTAAATCCTTTAAAACATTAATCCCTAGCTCTAGCATTTTGTGAAATGCCAACTGCTGTTAGCATACTGCAATTACAGTGCACATAGGGTAATATTGAAGAAAAAGATGAGTGCATCTGGCCTCCCTCAATAGGAATGCAAGGGGGTAGGCCCATGTTGACCTGACCTGGTGAAAAACTTCTGAGAGATTCTCTCTTCTGTTGTTTTTTCTTACCCCACTGTAATGTGCTCTTCCCTCAGCTGTGTTCATGCCCTTGTAAAAAGGGAAAGAGTAGGACTTAGGCTATTTTTCTTTACTTGCATCATTTCAGTGTCTCTCAGACCACTGCATAGAAACAGCCATATGAGTGTCACAGTGGGAAACTATTGGTTTACCTAATTCTACATCGAAGATGGTAGGAAGCTCTTAAAATAACTTTGCCACTGGGAAATCTTATGGTCAACTTGGATTGCCCCTGCTTTTCTGGTGCCTGGCGAAGCAGTCCCCTGAGACAAGGTGCCAGTGGGCCCTGTGTACAGTTACCCTATATGCTTTTAAAGGCCTTCAGAGGAAGATCACATCGACTTAATACAGACACTTAAACTTCTGTGTACAAAACCCTTTCTTTTCCTGCTTGCTCTCTACAAAGACGTTATGAATTTCTCTAAGTACATGTTTTTCTACTGGGTGCCACGGTTGGGCAGATTTGACCATATGTCTTTATCAGCTTGTTCTGGCCAGAAGTACTTTGCTGTCATAAAACCCATCAAGGCCAATATTCTTCAAGAAAAGAAAACAGTGCTGGTTTCCCCATGCTTTCCTTCCCCCATCACCATCCAGCAGTGTTGTCACAAACGCTGGCTGCCTTATTAATCTTCCAAATGGTCTATTAGCTCTTCTGTTATGACAGAAATTACTGCTCTGCCTGGAATTCTACTGCAGGGCTTCCAATCACAAATTTTTTCCTTTAACAACAATAAAATATTTCAATTTTTAGCATTCTGTACAGCTGACTAGTTCCACTAGGGACCAGAAAGCTTTGGTATTGTTAGCTTTGGCAGTTACTAAACTTAAACATAATTATCTATGTTCTTTAGAATGATTGAATATTTGCATTTTTAGAAACGAGTAGGAAATATATTCTGTTTTTCTCTCCTCTGTTGGATCCCTGTTCCTGGTCATATACTGGCAGTGCCACTCACTCTTGACGGAGGTGTGAGCTGTGTCTAATCAATTTACTGCTGTCTGTTTCTTGATGAAGGTTGGGGAGTTGGGCGCAGTGGCCCCACATAGGAGCATTTGCTCCTTGCAGATTTTCTCATGGCTTTGGCTGTATGTTAGTGATCAGTGAGGTTTGTGAAGGTCTGTCACCCCTGATGGGCCCTGGGTGAAAAGGAGGCCTCTGCTCTGTGCTGGTGACTGGCTGGGGTGGCAATCTGTGCCTGGGCTGATTTGGGGACTAAGTCTGTCCCGTGTGATTCCCAATTATTCAACCTTTATGCAGAGAGTGGTGTCGCGGTCATGAGCAACGTGTGCCCGTGGCTTTCTTGCTCTCTGTGTTGAGCTGGATCGTCAGCACAGTTCAGCCCCGTGTTACTGATTTGCAAAAAGATAACAATGCAAAAGAAGATGCTTGCAAGCAGAAAGGCTTAATGAACTCTACATCTAGCTCTGCTTCGCTCTTGAACAGCCATCGTTAGCTTGAGAGGCAGTAGTCTGAAGGGCACAAGGACAACTCTGTGATCTCCGCTGGTTCCATTGCTAAATTGCTTGGTTGAGCACTGTCATGCAAAGTGTAATAAACAGGTTCCAGCATGGTGATTTATAAGTTATGCAACATGATTTAAAACTTGACTGGACAAAAATAAGAGAAATATATGGCTTGATGTACAACAGGCTGGCTGTGTGGTTGTGGACCCATTTATGTAGTTATAAATCAAAACTTATGCTGTACTTTTAGTCTCTTATTGTTGATCAAGCTAATCTTATACTTTAATTTATTATTCTGTAGCTATGCACATAATTTCCATTTGACAGCTCATTTCACAGTTTGTTTAAGTGAGTCCTAGATTTCAGTTAGCACCATGTGATAATAAAGTTAGGCCTCAGGGCCACCTCTTATGTATTGTTTATAAACATTACTTTATTTTTTCTTCTTCTCTCTCTCTCTCTCTCTCTCTCTTTTTTTTTTTTTTTTTTTTTTTTTTTTTAAAATAATTTATTTTAATTTGTATTTTAGGGGGTAAAATAAAAATTTTATTAACAAAATTATTTA
>JAVCKT010029891.1:0-20996 GCA_032273925.1 Rhynchotus rufescens | reverse complement strand
TCTTTTTTTTTTTTTTTTTTTTTTTTTTTTTTTATCTTGGGAATCAAGACTTGTAGGAAGAGATGATATCTTTTATCAGGCCACCTGGTGAGACCAACAAAAAGGCTTTTGGGCAAACAAGCTCCTCTTCATGGCTATGAAAGATGCCTCTGATATTTCTATTGATCATTTGTGTGTTCTTTCTATCAAAAATAAAAATTTGGCAAGAGTCTTTGCAGTTTGTTTTTTCTTGAAAAATATTGCGTGGATACTACATGCAAAGTTGGGAGCCAGATCTTTCCAAGTGGAATTGAGGGGGAAAATATCTAAAATTTCCCTTTGTTCCTTCTTCTCCTCAGAGCACTATTGAGATCTTTCTTGGGATGAATAAGGCTAAGAGGAACTCCCATTTTTGTGTTCCTCAGGTTCAGACAAAGATGAACTTTGTCCTTGGGAAACTGTGCAGAGAAGGGTCAGATGCCAAAACCTGGCATACTAATGACTGCTAGTTCCCTGACAGAGAAAGCATTTCTTACCCTTGACAGTCTTGCTATGCATTGCCTAATACAAAAAACCTTTTCATGTAGGACCAGGATTCCTTTTTCCTTTTTCTTTTCTCTCTCTGTCTCTCTCTGTCTCTCTCTCCCCCTCTCTTTCTTTCTCTCTCTCTCTCTCTCTCCCCTCTTCTTTTTACAAAAAGAATTTCAAGTTAAATAACTCCATCTGGAGCTGTTGGAGTGGTTAGTGTGAAGCTTTGTTCTAGGTCTGGATATACAGTAGAGTCTATGTTGTTGAAGATCATATATGGATTTTCTTATGGTGATAGTGTGCTATCGGTTATCTCTGCAGATCTTTCCATGTATCACTAGTGTTTAGTGCCGTGGTCTGTGAACTTTAACTTACTCCCAGCCAGAAGTAAATGCATTTTATTCCTTTCTTCTTGAGAGACCCTAGAAAATAGTATGCAGGTTTTCATCTGTGCTTGTATGAAAAAAGTCCAAATGCCTTTTGCACATTTTGTAGACTAGGGAGCATGAAGTATGCGAATGACCCTTCAATGAGCTTTTTAGATGGGCTCCAGAGTTTGTGTTTGCCCAATGTTTGACTGATCTTGCCCTAAGCTAGCTTGTGGATTCGTTTGAAGACTGAACATGAAGGTGGGTTTTATACCTTGATTTTCAGAATTGCTCTTTTAATAGAGCCCTAAAAGGTTAGATTTTTTTTTTTTTTATCTCATAGCTCCATCTGCTATTGGGGCACTTTATTTCTGCTTGGTTTCCTTCAATTTTCTCTTAAACTGACAAACACAGTTAAAAACTGTCATCACCCCTCATTCGCTCCTACAGTTGCCTCCTGTTATCCTTGTTCTCCTCCAAATTCCTCTGCTCTGTTTTCTCTCCCCTAGATGGACTTTCTTCAATGCTGTGAGCACGACCGTTGCATTCCTGTGACCCACAATTTTGGGTGTCACTCAGATTCCCTGGGGTCACAGCATAAAGGCTATTGCATGGAGGGGATTCTGCAGGGTGCTGAACAGCTGTTGGAAAAAGCCTCTTATCTGTGCACACATCTAATCTTTTCTCCAGATTCTCATTATCTCATGTTTCTGTTATTGTAACAGGCTGGCCTTGAAAAATGCAGTCTTAGGACATTCAAATCAATTTGAAATGTTTCTGCAGTTTTCAGCCTGCTCTTCTGATGGTGTCATTACCCTGTTTGCTTGTCCTACTTCTGGCTTCTTGTGCATCAAACATAACTGCCCTTTTGTACTTTTGAGGTCCTTCACTGTGATTCCCAGTGACCGTCACCTCTTCTCTGTCTCTCTCAGTAATAAGAAAGCTCTTCTCAGCCCAGCCAGTCCAGGACCTAAGACTTACTGTTTACTTTTTGCATTTTTGAATAAATAGATTAATAATCTGATTTTTGCTGTGTCTTGCACTTCAGAAAGTGCCAGTGTAACATCTGGCATCTACCTCGTTATTCTTCTGCAGTTCCATTTATGAAGTCTTCATAAACAAACCACCGTTTCAAGACTCTTGTCAGAACAATATTCTCTCCTTATTTTTAATGTCCCTTCATTTACCTGCATGGGTCTCTAGCAATTTTTTTTTGTTATAAGCTGTTTGGGATAGGAAATGTTTGATTCTGTTCTGGTATAATGCCAGGCAAAATAGTATGTGGCCCATGACTACAGCTCTGAGGTGCTATGGAAAAATAGATGATATTACTGTGCACTTCCAAAATGCTTTAGTTGTAACAGCTTGTGGGTGATGCTTAGAGAATTTAAAAAAGGACACGTGTGAAAACCAAACAGGGGCTCCTCAAGTTCTATAAAGCGACTCTTGCTCACACTTTACCCGAGTCTTGTACTGGAGCTTGCCCATTATTCCTCGTAACATGAAATCTTCCCGAGTTCATGTTTCTTGTCTAAAGGAGACGTGAAACACAAACAATTAAAATCAGCTAGCATTTATTCTGGGAAGATATAAATGTGGCAGCACTGTTCAGCTGCTGCTTTGTGATGATTATTAATCATCCAGGATGCTTTATGAATGCTAAACACTGCCCTGGCACAATGCAGTGGGGAATGGTGTGCCTCATCCAGAGCTTCCAATGCTATCAGCCATAGTTTATCATAGTTTATCTTTAAGTGTCTCTGTTCTGAAAAGTTTCTCCTGATACCATACCTGTATGGACTATACAAGAGCTGGTTTTGCCCCTACTGAGATGCAGTGGACAAAGCCAGCTTTATGCTAATCTTCCCTTGTTTTATTGTTTCACAGAAGGAAGAGCTTTCCAGCACATCATTCTAACTAGACTTCTGCTTATTCGTCCAGTCCAGAACTACTTTGTAAGTTACTTGCTTTTAAATTGGAAATTACAGTTGAGTGGAATTTATGAATGTGGTGTTTACGCCTTCTTTTTCTGTTTCTTTAATGCATGAGTTTAAGCTTATAGTTCACTGTTGCATTGCCCTTTAGAATCAATTACATGTTTATGGATATGTTACTAGTCTTCACATAAATTATCTTGCAATTGGTACAATTAAACCGATTAAGGATATCGGAGAACAAAGAGGCTGTTGCTTTAGGAGGTGATTTCTAGATCTGAAGTATTTCATAGCAGTGTTGTCCTATGCTATTTTTTAAATCACAGCCTGCCACCGTCTTTCTTGTGGCTTCTATTGTGGTGCCAGATTTAAGTGGATCAGGAGCTAATTTTGGTCTTAAAGAACAAAGCAAAAGACACATAATCTTTTTGTATAGTGGTATCATTGTGGCTAAGGTAGCACACTGTGCCATGACATGAACAAGTCATTGTTGTGGGTAGAAAGTTCAGGGACTTCGTATTGTCACTGAAATCTTTGCTTAACCAGATAGCTTTCTAATTGAGGAGTCAGCTTGATTGTCAGTGGGTTTGACTGTAGCATTTAGTGCACAAGTTGTTCACACTGGAAAAAATAGTGGCTGGTGAATTCTGAGATTCTGTTGTTATCATTATTTTTCTAAAGAGAGCTCACCCAGGTGGTGTGGGGCTAGCTGGGATGCATGACCATGTGGATGACCAAGCTGTGAAGAGAAAATTCATAAAGTAATGGTGGAAACAGTTCTGTGCAGAAGGGCACAGAACTGGACATTTCTCGGGAATCCCAGATTGCAGGTCACTTCAGCAAAAATGTAACACATCCTTGGCCCTTGCCAAGCTCTAGTTTGTTTCAAACTAACCTCAGTAATTTTCATGACAAAATCAAGCCAACAAAAAGATCAGCCAGATGTTTCAGCTCACTCTTGCTCTTTCTAAATCAGACCTCTTCATGACTGAATTTTGAACCCTGTTGTCACAGATAAATCTGCATATGACATTGGCAACAGACTGAGCTGCTGGGGTGCAAAGCCTACGAAGTGCTGACAAATACTGGCTCAGTGACCTAGATTTAGCAAGATATCTTCCCGTCAGTCTTTCATTATATATTTTGACAGATAGTCAAAATATCAAGCCCCAAGGAATCCTTTTTCTCCATCCCCAAAGTGCTGCATCTCAAATCACCACTGTTCTGTTTGCTGTTACCTTACTGAGGCTACTGCCACCTGCTCACTTGAGGACTAGTAAAGCAGGATATATTGCCTAACTGGCACCTCCTAGAAGAGAAGGGATCACAGGGTTGTTCTAGACCTCTCTGAAGTTTGCACTAAGAAACATCAGACATAATCCTGTGGTGCTCTTGTACGTCTCACTCATTGGCATGCATTGGTGTGTCCTGAAAGCTCATTGCCATGGGCTCAGTTTAACCTGTTGAATTAAGCTGGAAAACTTAAGTAGCAGTTCAATAGTAAACCATGGTTTATCATATCACGATCACCGTGAAGCGGCCACGCTGCTCTCTAGGCCACCGTTCCCAGCAGAATGGGTGCTCTGAATCAGCCAAGGAAACCCCATAATCAGCACTCATGAAAGACTGAAGCTTTTTTCTGCTATGTCTTAATTGCAAGAAAGCCCTCCTGTACCTGGTAGTGAAGGAAAAGAGGAGTCTGCCGGGTAAAGGTTGTGGAATTACCTCATGCACTTACAAAATTGCCTCAATTCTAGACTAAACAACTCAAGTTGATCTCATATTCCCAGCTCCGTATTCTCCAAGATTTACCAAACAGCATTGATGTGGTTTTTCTTTTTTCTCCATTTGCAGTTGCACACAATTCAGTGTTAACTGCAGATGCTTATATGAAACTGTTTATATTATTGGTAAAGCTTAAATTGGTGATTAGAACAATGAAAAATTATATCCTTTTCCTGGAAATATGGTTAGGGTTAGGCAGAGCTTACTGATGGGCACTTGTGAAATTGTGGGTGGATGCTGTACTCCCAAGGAGTGAAGGAGTTGACAATAGCATGTCAGCTACTACAATTGACAACTGTCAAACAGCACCAGAATTCTGCCTGGGCATTTGTATGGAGCCAAGGACAACGCGAGCTCTTCAGAAAGCAAGTGGAGAACCAAGTGCTGAGCATTGGGAGGAAAACAGTATCTGGCTCTCCTGGAATGCAGACAGTGCTCACGTCTTTAATCTGGTGCAGGGGGCTTTTGGTGTGTATGGATGCATGCAGACACGTGGCTTTTCTAAATTACAGTGTGCCCCTAATTACTTATGATTCAAAATGTCAAAAACAATTAGGTTACCCTTGGACTCACTTATATTTGTTAGAAAGCATTTTAATTTAAAAGTGAGTATTAAAAAAAAAAAAAAAAAAAAAAAAAAAAAAAAAAAAAACAAACAAAAAACATAACAAAATGGTTAAATTGTATAAAAAAAAAAAAAAAAAAAAAAAAAAAAAAAAAAAACCAACCTAAAACGTAGCATCTGGGTTCAGTGTTCTCTAAAAAGAATGCCATGATCCATGACGATTTATCTTCATCAACTGCATTTGCATGCTGTAATTAAGCCTACAATGGCTTTGTTGGCTCTGATTGTTTTATGCTTGGCTTGGAAGCCTGTTGGAAACTTTCTCAAATAGTTTTCTCAATAGTTTTTTTTCTTCTCTCTCCATGGGAATATTGAAAGTGTAAAAGGCTGCAATCTCAGGCTATAAGTGTGAAAGACTCAGTCCTTGCAACAGAGATACTAGTAAACCTTCTTTCCATTAAGTGCATGAGATTACACAGTGGTACAGATTTATTTAGCAGAGCAGCCTGATGGAAATAACGGGAGCAAGGGCTACTATATAATAAGCAATTCTAAGAAAAAAAAAACGGAGTTTGTTTAAAACATCTCGTTTCAGCTGTTGCTCTGTCCGATGCTTTTTGTGTTACTAAATGACACGGTGACTTTACAGCAATTAGCACACGGCTTGTTTTGCTGCTCTGCTGCTGCGGCAGCCGGGTTGCCCGGCAGTGCCCGGCCAGCGCCCGGGCGCGGGCAGGCTGCGTGTGCCACCGTCCCCTCACATGTCGCCCGTGGCGGCTCTCAGTCTCCTTCCGAGATGCTTGGGCCCTCAGTTGTCTTTTGTTTCTTTTCCTTCTCTCCTTGCTGATTCTGTTGGTTGCAGTAAATTGTTCTGACACCAGAATAAGGCATTTGATTGTGGTGGGGGTCAGTAGCAGAAGTCAACCAGGGTATGTGGTTTTCTTTGAAGACTTAAATACCTCCTTTGTGAAATTTAACATCGGCCAGAGAAAGATTGCTTGTTCTTTCTTTTTCTTTTTAAAGTATATCAGGCATTTTGTCTTCTGTTTGTTGAATTTGTTAAAAATTGAATATTTCATAGAAGTCTCCTGGGGAGAAAGAACTAACCAATTTCCCCTTTATTTTAGATACAGCGTTTTTCAGACTTCATATCTTCTTATTCTCATAGGCAACAGTTAGAAAAAAAGGAAGGTGGGCCAGATGAGCAGAACTTTGGGGAAAACAAAACACAAGTAACCGTTTATTGTTATAGTTCTAATCTAATTTACTGAGTCATTCTTTTGGCTGGAAATTTTTATATCCTCATGTTGCCCTGTGGTTCCTTAGTTTTGAGGCAGTTGTAAGAATTAGGAGCGTCTTGGAGGAAAAGATACTGAGATAGGAGTAGAGAGTAAGCTAGCAGCTGTGTCTCCTCAGCCATCCACGCCTGGATTCCAGGAGTAGAATTTTGACTCAGAGGTTAGACTATTTATCTGTTGGGTTTCACGTTGTTTAGAGCTTGTTTGTATGAATTTATAAACTGATTATATACATTCATGAAAAAAAACCTGTTAAAGATAAAAACCTTACTTCAGGTTCAAAGTTTCTGAGCAACAGATTGCAAAAGAATATTTTTAAGAAGTATAGCTAAAGAACAAATGTGCTCCCTCCCTCTAGGTATCATCCCTTGGACAACATTGATGATCGGATCTTTGATCCAGCTTGTATGATCATAGTGTTATTGGATGGATATTTCTTTTTACATCTAAAATACAATATTTTGCTGTTCCTTCTTTCTTTATTTATTTATTTTTCTCCTTCCAGGCAGAAATCAAAGTTGCACAGGTCATGCTACATGGCTAACAAATTTAAGGAGAGACTACAATGAACTCCCAGAGGGCAGAAGGCACTTGTGTCTAGCATTTGCTTTTCTCTTTTCTAACATGGGACTGGCTCTGTTGATATGCTCTTTACTCAGTCCTTACGCCGTCCATGCAATTAGTTGTGAGCACAAGGACAAGGTTTTTGGTCCCTCCACAGTGAGCCTGTCATGCCCCTCCCAAGATATGTGCTTGTAAAACAGGCACTATTCTGTTTTTACAAGATTTCTATGAATTCCCACGGGCTTCCCCAGGACTTTGGTGTCAGGACACCAGTACACAGCTGCACTGTCAGCTTTGCTCATTGGAGAGAGGATGAGCTCAGTTAGACACCACGTACCAACAAAGATCTCACGTAGTGGCTGAAGATCCTGGTTCTGATCTCATGCGTCTTACCAAGCAAGTAGCATTCCTGACACTTAGTGCATCTCTGTGTCTTAACTGAGTTAAACTGACAGGCTAAAAACTGATTTGCAGACAACCTGTTTGCAATGTAAAATATCTGTATTTGAGATAATTGAACTTTCTTGACCGCATGTTGGGAATATGAATCATGGAAAGGGGCTACATCGGCATGGCAGAGGAAGAAGAAACCACCATGACCCACAGGGTTGCATGCCATTTAAAACAGATATTTCATTTTTGACCCCCAAAAGTAATAGAAATAATAGTAAGAAGTAAATATTTTATTTAGGAAAGCCTCTTTATGCCCTGTTCCCTACTTACAGTGGAATAATGCAAATATACAGTGGATGCCTAACCTTCTGTTCAGATGCATTTTTTTTATCTGCAGCTTACTGTAAGAGAGGGTAATCCTTAAATAAATCTCTCTACTTGAGCATTAATTGGAGGGGAAAAAAAAGTTTAATTTATGTATGTTTGGGGTAAAAGCGAGCCCGTGCTGCGAGTGGAAGCTCTATTTAGTAGCAGCCCCTGGAATATTAACTCCTTGGTTGTGCTCCCAGGTGCCCACGCACAGCCCCAGGGTACCGGAGAGACCCTTCCCGGGCAGAGTCCGAGGCCTTCCGAGGGTCCCATGGCCATCGGCCGCGGTGCAGAGGAGCAGTGGATGAACCCTCCAGCAAAGGAGGCTGCTCCATTAGGAGTGGTGGGAACTGGGGAAGCCTCCGTGTGCCTGCAGCAGGGAGGGAACTGCGAGCTCTCTTTTCCTGGTAGAAGCAGTAAAGCACATGTTCTCAGAGGGCTGCAGTTTGCCTTGGGTTAGTGCTGCTTTGGGGCTGAAGTAATGATTTTACAACACGGTGGTTTCCCTGCTGTTCGTCTCAGTACCGTGAGCGATGATTTCAGACACTGACATCTCATCCCCACCCCGTTTTGGTTTTGGCTGCTGTTCTCTTGTGTATTTTGTGTATTCTCCTGTTACCTTGTTGAACTGCTTGCTTCATTGCCTCGTCTTAAGGGTGATGCCTAGGTTTCACTGTGAGTGTATTTGCAATGCATGAGCATCAAAACAGTAGCTCAAAGCTCTGTTGAGTTTTGTGAAACTCAAGAGTTGCCCTGAAGGATCGTAGGAGCAAGACGAGAAACAGATAAGACAGAAAATGGAGATGTTGTATGTTTAATAAGGGTATAATCTAAAACTAACGTGTGACCCTTAAGAATTTTCTACCCTCACTTGCAGTTTTCTGAAGATGAAACTACTCCTGTGCTGAGGAGAGGCTCCTGACCAGGAGCATCGGGTGCTGCAATGAGTGTAGGGTGCCCAGCGCTTCCCTGGTGTGGGGAGCAGCCCCCTGAGCAGCGCCGCTCCCCTGGCTTTGCTGTGCTCAAAGGGTGCTCGTAAACCTACAGTTACCTAAAAGAAAAGTCAATCAGCAATACTTAAAGTTAGCTCTTATTTTTCAGATGTGAGCTGAAAAAAATGTGGGGAAAAGAGACTAGTTCAGAAAAAAAAAAAGTGGCAAAAAAGTCTTACGATTTGGCAATTATTTCACTATTAAGGCTGTTCTTGCTTCTGGGAGCACTGTTGACCAAAAAGAGGTATGTGTTTGGTGCATGCACACATATCCAGGAACAGTCAGAATAACGATAACGATGGGGAACGCGGTTGGGTCTCTGCTTTATTTTTTCTCTCAGAAAAATGCTAAACAGAGAACAAGGAGCATCTTGAGCATCTACTGTGCTCTAATGGCCATAAAAGGCTCCTGTTTCCTAGGCTTCCCATGACACTGCCTTATGGTATCTCTGTGTCGGTTTTGTAATGATCCAGTAGGCAGGAGATATCACTGATCATGCTCTAACAGCAGACCTTGTGCTCTACTACTGCCGACATAAATAATGGGAAATGCATGATATTTTAGTACAGTTTAGGCTTGTACTTCCTTCTTCAGTTAAGTGTTTGATGTAACTGCTGGTAAGCTGTGGTTGTAACAGAGGTAGCTCTTTTCAATCACCTTCCTTTTTTTTTCTTCAGGGACACACCAGACTGTAAACTTGCTCTTATGCCTCACCAAATTAGCTAAACTTATTTATTTTTTAGGGAATTTAGATTTTAGACATGAAAGTGAAGAAGTAGCTCTGAGCTTAGATCCTTTTATGTCTGAATTTATTTATTTTTTTCCTCCCTCCACCCCCTAGCCAGTTTCTAAATTCCTGAAACACAAAGCTGACCCAGCAGGCGAGTGGCCTAGTCTCATACAGACCAACTGACAGCACCTCATGGAAATCAGGACAAGTTAATACATTCCACATGTTCGCTGTCCCAGTTTTTCAAATTGATTATTTTGAAAAAAAAATTAAGTAAGCCTGTCTTTATTTTGCAGGAAATGTTTGGTGCCATTAGGCAGCAATACTGTGGAAGAGAACAAAGCTGGAACAGCTTTTGATAATGTCCTCTGAGAGGTGGCTGCTCGCTGCTCTAGTGATGTGAACAGGACTCCTTGTTCTCACTGGGTGCCCTGCACTTGAAAATCCAGGCACTTCACTCGCGAGCATAAAAAGGAGGGAAAACTTCTTTTGAAGCTTTAAGGGTTGAGCAGCTTTGAAAATATGGCCCTCGGCACGTAGGACCAAAGCTCCACGACTGCTTAAGCAGGAACGTGAGGTATATGATGGTCCATTACCAGCGGGGCTGATGCTTTTGTGCAGTGCTCGGCCTAGGGAAAAGAGAAAGGCCCCTCTAGGATTGCCTCCTATAAAGCAGGGCACTCTTTCTGCAGCTCTGCACTGGGTTTGTGGCAGTTTTGTGAATATACACATGGGAAATACTGTCTGTTTTATGGCCTGCACGAGAGTAAGGGCCAGCACAGTCAAAATCTAGCAGAGTGTTGAAGTACCTCTGGTAAATTAACATAAATTAACAGAGGAAAATGATGGAGAGAGGGAATATTTCTCTGTATGTTTTTAAGCACATCCCATCAGGAATATCCCATTAGCAATTTTTCATTGCTGTTAAGTTCTGTGGTTGTTGAGTAATTGACTGACGTTTTCTATCCAGGGATCCTCCCATTCGTCTATGTTCCTCTCTTCGAACTGTTGCCTTTTGACATCATGTATTGCCAGCACACCATGTTTTGGTGTGCTGAGCTAACTTGACCAAATACAAAGTGTACTTAACCAAATATAAAGTAGTGGCCTAGCAAGTACAGAATTAATTATTATTAATCATTGAGAGTATAGCATCTTTGATGGTGTCTTTTTGTATTTTCCTGGAGGAAGAGGAACAGTCAGGTGTCTATTGTCACTTCATCTTCTCCTTTTTCTCTTCTCTTTGCCTGTTGTACCAGTGATTAGTAGTGCCAGAGCCTGGCATATCCCATCCCTCCACATACATAATAGTGGCCTGTCTACTAGTTGAAAGCACCTCATCTATTAGAGACCACTGATGTTAAAAAAGACCTTCTCACTTGACAAACAACCAAAATCTCCAAAGTCAGGATTGCAGAACTCTTCTGTGCTTTTATTTTTGTTTTTAAAATATGATTTCCCTTTTTCCTAAGAGGCAGGAGATAGTTTTGTACAGGTATCACCTATACAACATCACTCAAAAGCGGTATTGATAAATCCCTTAAAGTAAAAAGGAACATCAGATCATCTCATCAATCTGTAGCCTTGCCAACCCTTGTCTGGCAGGAATAAGGTGGAGGTTAAATTGTTTAGGATATAGGAATGAGAACTAAGATTTCTGGTGTCTTTTATGCATGGACATTGTGCCCTTCAACTCTAGCATTTATATGTGAAAGTGGACGTTTGTAAGAGCACATTCTGCACATAGTTTCATGACTGACCACATGTTTACCCTCAGCATGAGCGCCTGTATGCAGAGTTTTGCAGGTGCAGCCAACATGGAAACATTTTTCCCACGCTCTCCAGCCATCCCATCTTTTCAGAGCTGGACCTTGTAAGTTGATATCCGAGATTCTCAGTTTAGCTGATTAACTTTGCTCTGTCACCATAGTACTGGCTGTTTACTTTTCACTTTTAGGATCAAGTAATTTGTCCAAGATTTTAAAATTGCCTGCGTGATTAAAGCTGCCAAAATATTAAAAGGTCAGCAGATATTTACATACTCTTTAGGAAGAAACATTTTTAATTGTATTCTTTGATTTGCAATTTGATGTGATGACAGGCCAAAAAAGCTGATTTTTTTTCAATATTCTTCAGCCAGTTGTACTTCTATAGGAAATGTTCCCTGAAGTAGCAAAAATGTTACTACTATAATTTTTCCTGCATTAAGACCATTTTTGGCGCTCTGTGATATGCAGAATGGATGGTCCTTTGCTCTTAGAGTTTATGCTCTCTAACACAGATGAAATATTTGCATTTGAGTAAGTTATGTCCATTTCTTCATGAAAATTCATCCAGGTTTGATGAAGTTTTAGGCTTTAAAAGACTCCTTCTTGTATATTCAGTAGAACTTTACCAGCAAACGTACAGAAGACTTGAATCGGTGAGTAGTGAGCATGCTCCAACCTCTATCTTCTTTTTTATCATCATAATACCACAGTGGAGGAAGGAAGATGATACGTGCCTGTCTTTCTGCTGTAGAACTGTGACATGAACACTGTTGCCTGGGGTCTCAATGGGTCTGTATTCAAAGTTCAAGTGTAAAATTGAACCTGATCTGAAACTTCATAGGACTTGGTCATGAGAGAGGCCTCTCCTCCTAAGAGACAGTTTTACGTGAATTTAGAGGTAACAATAGGGAGCAGAAACTGGAGAAATCACTAGAGCCAGAATTCAAAGGGCAACAATGTCATGTTTGGGAAGATGAGCAGGTTTGGAACTGATGAGGGATCAAGTGCGATCGTGAAGGAAGAGAAATGGGATGGGGAGAGGAGCTGGGAGCGGGAGAGCAATTTGAATCCCAGCAGAGCAGAGCTTACCAGTTCAGCCAAAGGGAATTGTGAAGAGCTTGAGGGTGTCCAAACAAAAAAGAAGGAGCAGAAAAGAAGAGATCTTAGGGACAGTGTGAAAGGCACAGAGTGGGCAAGGAGCTCTGTGCTCCGTGAGGCATGGAGCTGATAGATGGAGGAGAGGAGAGCTGCCTTACCAAGTGCAACTTGATAAGAATGAATGAAAATCAGTACCAGTTGCAATTCTAGTTTATTATGGTAGGGTCTGTTAGCTGAGCAAATTACCTTCCTTTGTACCACTGCTCGGCTTGTTCCTTGGAATGGCTTTCCTCATCCTAGGGACCGTGCAGGGTGGATGCAAGCATTATCAAACAGATCAACAAGTGATCAATGGCAGAAAAAGCTCAAATATAATCGGTGTTTACCTTCAGCATTGTTGTTTTTGTTTCAGTCCTAAAAATATGGCTTCCGTGTCCGGAAGCTTATATGCTTTATTTGCAGTTATGCTCAGTAGAAGATGCTGCATGATACATGCTATGCCTAAATTGCTTCATTACTTACTTAAAATGCTATATTGACTCTATGTACCTCATGTAGATAATTTGAACCCTAAAAATTGGTAGAAATATGTAGAATTATCTTCTCTTTCTTTTCCTTTTTTTTTTTTGTTAAATATATTTCCTTTTAAAATCAAAGTGTAGACCTCTGTTTTTGAAGTCTATGGGAAAGAAATGAAGAAAACAGCAAGGCCACATGAGGGAATTCCATATTTATTTTTGGCATTTAATTTCCACGAAGAGGAGGATCCTGTTGACGCAGAACGTTTCTTTCCTTATTTTTTTCCAACTTGCGAATGTTGTTGAAGCATTAAAAATCAGTTTCTTGTTGTCAAGATTCCAAAATAGATGTTTGCATAGTAGTTTGGACATAATATTTGTGTAGCTTTGAAAACAGCTTTCAGGGCAGTGCTTTATAAACAGGATGATTAAAAAAAATACATCATCAGCAAATATTGCTTCTGAAATCTATGTTGCAGTGTAGAGTTGATCAACATAGGGATATGTTATCCTGTCATCATTGTAGAGACATGTATAGAACACTAATGATATATATAAAAAAGAGGTGCTTGCAATTATAACTGTCATCTTTTTGTATGTCAAATGTGGGTTATTGTAGCTAAGAACTCAGACTTGCCTTAGCGGGATTTTTCTGTTGCGATTCTCAGAAGGACGTTGCATAAAACTGGAGAATTAGGGCTTGGGAAGATGAAACGTATACAGGAAAGGTCCTTGTATTTCAAATGAAAACCCTCATCTGCAACATTTGAAAATCTACATAGGCAGCAATTTGCCACCTTACGGAAATGACTACAAAACATTCATTCATTTCTCAAAATTGACTGAAGAGGTGATTTGACTTCAACCTCCCATTTCTTTTAGAAGAAAATACAAAAGTAACGATTAATCGGCAAGAGGCCGGCTGGGCTGCAGGTTCACTTTCTTTTTCTCTGACGTGGGTGATCGAGCAAAGCCAGACAACGGGGTGACTGGGAGGAGCGGAGCAGAGAAACACACGCAGAGTCGCTCAGAACTCAGGGTTCAGCAGGCAGATCTGTCCAGGTCAGCCTGCCAAACCCTGCGAGCACCATGGACTCGGAGTTACAGGACTGCCTGGAAGCCTTGTGCTGTTTGAGGAATCGTGAAGCGAGGGTGACATTTAATCAGGCCTCTAGTTTGGCGTGAGGCCTGGTCTCCAGCACTGTAAGCTAGAGGCTTGTCTGCTCAGACCCAGGCACAGGTCTGAGGACACACGTGCTCACAACTGCTTTCCTCCAGGGAAAAGCTCTTCACCTTGCAGGGGGTGCTGCTTCGTTTGGGGGCTGAAATTGCTCTCCCTCAAAATGAGGTTGCACAAACACACAGAATGTAGAGAAGTAGAGGAGTCTGTGTCTCCAAGTGCTGTCACAGCATCTGTAGAGACTGTGGGTTGCTTCACAGCAATTAAAACCGATCTCCTGAGCCTAGCTTGGACTGCCCTCATGCTTTTCCTGGTGGGATCATGCCGATAGTTGGGTACACCCAAGAACAATGACTGTTTTCCTACGTAGTACTTAAAACGCGGGCAGGATTCATTGCATGTCTTGATTTGGGTTTTGCAGTTTACTTAAATGGGAGTCTGATTAGACTCTTTGTGAGGAAATTACCCATTTAACTGTAAATCTGCAGATGTAGCTATTTTCAGAAGCCTCACCCGCCCATTCTTCCTTGCAAAGCTAAAAATGGCTCCAGCATCCTCAGTTAGAGGGATGAGAAGACATACAAGCCAGCCAGCCGGGCAGGCTGGTGGTCTTGCCCTCAAAGGTTTCACCCGTGGAACTCTTTTAATGACAGCTCTGCACAGAGCCCATGCAAATTAGCTAATTACCAGCCTTCCACGAGTGCTCAGCGGTGCACCAGAACGATTTAATTTCTTTAACATATTCTCTGGGCTCTTTTGCATGTGGAATGTGTTGCTCTAACGTATCCCTTGATACTAGTCAGCTGGCAGGTTTCCAGAAGGATTCAAGTTAAATGGCGTTTGGCTTAATTCAGGGTTTAGTAAACCTAGATTTGCCACCTTCTCTGCATCCTGTTATTTTATGGTGTGTAATACGGGCTTCCCTCATCTCTCGCAGAAATGGAGAGACCGCCTTACGTAAGTGCTGCCACTGAGTCAGGGAGCGGAGCTGGCGCTGAGGAGGCGAGTGATATTCTCTGGGGAGAGTAATTAAACTGAAGCGGTCGTATGAATTTTAATTTTTGCATAGTCATTACACTTTTAAAAATCTTACTATGTAGAGTTCTGTGCTATATTAGCAAATGAGTGTGATTATCTTGCCCTGTGATTTTCAGTTTTATGTCGAGATCGCTCTGAAAAATGTGCCACTGGCAGAGACAGTAGAAGTGTACTTCAGTTTCCCAATGAAATTCCAAAAAAGAGTTTGTATGTAAGCTACAGGAACAGTCTCAATGGCTAAATGTTAGTTACTCAAATCGCAAGAAGTTTTGGGATGTGGCCAAGTTAAGCTAACAGCAAAAGGAATTTGGTCAAGGGAGTTCTGGTTTTGCTCAATAGTTTTTTGTTTTTTTTTTTCCTTAATCCTAGAAAAACCTTTGAATAGTTTAACTCATAAATTTCACAAGAGCTACCAAGGAAATCTAAATGTAGGTGTAAAGCACTGACAACTGTCAGCCAGCTAGTTTTATGAATTGAAGCAAGCTCATGTCATTGAAGGTTGCCTTAAATCTAGCTACCTTCTTCGGCTATCTAGATACTGGTTAAAACAAACAAAAACACATTTTAAAAAAGCCTTATGCTTTGAGCCTAAGGTAGCAGGAGTGGTGTTTGGTTTGTATTTGACTGTGACAATCAAGAGAAAATTGTGGATAACTGTCACTGGTTGCCTGACTTCTCTTTTATCAGAAGGTTTCAAAGACCACTGTATAAATCTTCAGAGAATTAAGGCCAGATTCAACAGTATCAGTCTCATAAATATCAGCATCAGTTAAAAAAAAAATAATGTATGCAAGTAGTTACTAAGTGAAATTAGGTATTTAATGTGTGTGCAGTTGCCCTTTTATAGCTATTAGCAAGTCATAGAGTTTGGGTCGGAGCTGGGCCTTGCCGCTCACATCTCTGTGCAGGTGGCCCCTGTGTGGGTCTGTCTGGAGAGACTAATGTGCTCCTATTCCTCCTTAATTCCCTGCATTTCCTTAATCCAGGCTGGATTGAAAATTTTAGTTGGTAAACCTCATCCAAATACTGTCATTAATTTCAGTGTCCTAAGCATGGTAATAAGGACCAGGTTGGAAAAGTGCTTTAGCTCTTTGTTTTATATTTTAAACAGCTCATTGCAGCAGGCTGGCTCCAAGTGAACTGTAAGTGTCTTTTGCAGTTCATGAGGATTTCCATTTGAAATATATTTATATGTATACGTATGTGTGAATATAATTAATTTCAAAACAGTTAGACTAAATATAAGAAGGAAAAGTATTTCAAAATTGTGTAAACTGGGAATCATTTAAGCAACATAAACATTTGCCAGTTTATTTTCAAATTTGTAACAGTTTATTCTTTAAGCAAAGTGTTTGTGATTAAGTTGCAAAAATGGAGATACTGGCTTTTCTAGATGCCTTCTGTGCAGTGATGCAGCATGTGCTGGTTGGTATCTTAGCGCTCTCAGTGAGCACATTTTGTCAGTTCTGACACAGCCAGCATGCACTGATTCTGGATTATAGGTCGTGCTGGAAATCAGTATTTTTAATTACATCTTGTATTTCAGAAAAAAAAAAATAATTTGAGGTACTGTTAATTTGCCAGAATTTTAAATTAATGTCTACTGCTGGGTTTTCAAAGGGCCTGAAGGGAATGTAACTTCTCTAGGCTTCTTCAAGAAAGTGAGGCAAAGCCTAATGCTAGTCCTGTATTAAAGCTAACAACTATGCCTATGCTGGTTGTTTTTTAATATATCCTCCCGCTTCCACGCTCACCTGCCCCCAATTTCTGGATAACTGGCAATTGCTGGATTTTGTGAGCTTGCTCGTTGCGTACAGTTACAAGAATCCAGGAGGATTTGTTTCTGTAGAGTATCTGGTGGTGGACACAGGACTCCAGAGCAAATACCGCCCCTGGCAGGGCCCTCCAAAGGAGAGAGATGGGATTGATATTAGGGAATGACTTGAGAGAAAAGATCGAGTGATTTGGACTTGTTTAGCCTAGAAATTGTAAAATCTTGAAATTCTGATTGTTAATTGGCTTTTTAATTGCATTCAGTCATCAATTAGAAGCGCTCGTTACAACTTATTGTTTTCTGCTGTCATCTTTGTCTTTTAACTTCCTCCACCTTAGAATGAGAATGATTGTGCATGCTCTGAGATTGCCAAGGACATCTCAGCAATTCCTTTAAGGAAGGTATCTTTTGAGAAGCAATAAATATTTGGTAAGCAGCTACGTTCATTTCTTCTTTTCTGTCTCTTACAAATCTGCAGCATGAATCATGTAAAATGCAGCACCAACTAGCAGTGTATTTAGTTAGAGGTGGAAGCAGTTACAGATGGAAGAGATGGTTTAGTTGAGTTGGAAGCATAAAAAAATTGTTGCCTTCCAATTTCAAAGTTCTCCAAATTCGTCATTCAGAAGTGTAGGTCATTTAAAGCAGAAGATATCAACCACTAAAAACAGACATTAGTGAGTCATTAATTAGAATTAGAGAATCCTTAAAATCGGAAGGGACCTTTAGAGATTGTCTAGTCCAACACCAGAATAATTAATATCCTTATTAATATTCATTTCTTGAATTATCCTTGAGGTCTGTTCTACCTTGTTTTTTGTTCTCTTAGGTTTCTATTTCTGAGCTTTACCTCATAACTGTCCTTTTCTTCAAAGGCCAAAGCTACAAACCTACACCCATTCTTTGCATGTCAGCTTAATGCTTATTTTACTGATATCCATTTTTGCTCTTTGTTGCAAACACAGTGATTTGAAAACCAAGTGATGACTGCTCATTCTCCATCTTCACCTCTTCTGAGGCATCATATTTGTTATTTTGTGCAAGAGACACTTGTTGTACCCTTGCAAGCTCAAACAGACTCTGTCCAGTTTGGCATCTCCCCTTACATGTTTGCTGTGAGGTAACTAAAAGGTTGCCAGGCTGATCCAAGTGCCTATTTTCCTCTGGGATATGATTTTGAAAGTTTAGGCTGTTATATTAGCAAATGAGCATGATTATCTGCAAGAAAGGATCACTCACTTTTGGATGATACACTCTGATACGATGCCAGTGCTCTAGAACAAATGTGCAGGTGTGAAAACTTGGTGTTTTACCCCAAGTATTCAAAGAAACTTTGACACGTTGTCTTTACTCCTGTGTTTCACTGCTTTCTGTAAGGTTCTTCCGAATTTTCAACTGATTTTTAAAATAGCCTTTAACATCTATTTTCCTTAAAATGTCAAGGAAGCTATGAGGTAAGTCAAGAAGCTACCTATCCTGAACATGCTAGTGGGCTTCATGAGATGAGCATGTTTCTCTGAGTAATTGTCCTTAACATTATATCATTTTATCAAGTGAGCAACTTATGAGCAAGTTAATCTCTGAACATGACTGTCTGAAAATTGTATATCAGTGAACTATTGGTTTTAATACTTGACTTTCTGCAAAGAGAGAAGAAAAAAATCTGTTTCTCCTGTTGTGGGAGAACAAAAAATACCAATGCTGCTGAAGTAAAAAAAAATTAGGAAAAAGGTTTGAAGGGTAAGGAGTAGTGAAGAATGTCAATAAGTTGTCTGCAGAGCTTGTAGGTACTCCAGCACTGATGATGCACGTGGTTCATGTATGGGTTGAGCTTATGTCTGTCAACAAAATGGGCTTGATCCTTCCTGAGGTTGCATAACAGAGTACCTAACCTTTGAGTATCCCCAGTTATAGGACTTGGTGAGAGGGAAGATGTGCTCTGATACCATTTTCTTCCAAGGACACATTCAAAAGATGAGAGTTGCATCTATTTGGTTCTGTAGAATTTGCAGTTTTCAATCTTAAAAGGTACATTTTGGAAAACATTTTAATGAAGCCAATGACGTTATTTTACAAAATATGTGGAAAACGTTGTTAATGTCTGCATTCAAAGATCAGTAAAATGTCTGAAATTAGATATTTATTGACTTGATAGTAATAAATATGATTTACACATTAAATTACAATTACATTTGTGTCCCTTTGCTCAGGACTCGCAATATTCTCAATCCTTTAGAAACCATTGCTTTTCACTTTAAATATCATATAGTTATCTCACAAAATCATTGGGTGGTTAAAAACCATTTCTGTAAGTTGAATAAAACAAGTCATGAAAAAAAAATCATAAAAAGGCTATTAAGATGGAGGCCATTTGGAGCACTGTTGGCAGCACATCAGAAGATAAATCTTTTTGATTGCTTTGGGCCTTTTAGGCACTAAACGTAGGATTTAGAAAAGCCTATTCATTTTATAGGGACAAATAATTTGAGCAAAGCTACTCAAAAGCTGAGATTTTTATCTAGTAGTGAAAGCTACACTTGCTAAGCTCTCAAAGCATGGAGAGGAGAGCAAAAGTTTATGCTGATGAAAATCAGATGAAAATGCAGCTAGTGTTTGTTCTTCATAATTGTAAGTCACCACTGGTCAAATCTCACATAACTGTGACCCCGCTTTGATTATGTCCCTGTACTTGATAATATTTTCATGCTGATGTTAATCTGTCCTTTTAACTCTACCAGTCTAACCACGTTGTTCCCTCTGTGTTAAGGGATTGCTACAAATAAGAAAAGGCGACTTGCTGCCTATAAAATTAAAACTGAAGTCATATTTCCATGCCATGACCATTCTACTAAACGATCTGTGTCCGCAGGCAAATGGAAAGCTGTCTTTCATCTCATCAAAGCAGCTTTATTTTTTGAAGGGTATTTTGTGATATTTTGTGTCTATGGCCCTTACAGTAGGGGTTTCTAATGAAGCAGTGCGAGTATTTAATGAAGGTTTGTTAATATGGAGGAGATCTCAAAGTTAAGTAAAAGTTATTTTTTTGCTATGAGTGGGACAAATTGGATTTCTTTTGCTGCATTCAAATAATGAGCACTTTGGAATATATCTCATGAAAATGTTTTTGGATTGAAACATATTGGAAGGAAATGGAACAAGAATGACTGGGAAACCTGCAAATTAATTTGAAAATGTTGCAGATCCAAAATAACAGACATAAATTTTGCTTTGAATGATCTATTAGAAATGGTAATTTTACTACCTGGATACCAAAATGAAGCAGAAGTGGGATGATTATTTAATCTTCAACTTGTATGACAAGACAAACTTGCTAGATATTTCTGTTGGGGTAATTCTCAAAACAGATTGGAATAAATCGCATGATGACAAGAAGCAAAAATGTATTCTTTATACTTAGAAAGAGCTTCTAGGCTGCCCCAGGAAGAATTTGGTAGGTATTATGGCAGTGTGCTGTGGAAAATTGACCTTGTAAATATTACCAGTAAAAGGAAAATTACTATCGAGCAGTTGCAATGATTAGAGCAATTCCAGTGGAAATTCTGCCCGTGGAAGGAAATGGTACCTGTAGAGGAACCAGACTTTCAGGGTCCCAGCTCTCTTTTTGATGTGGTTTTTGACTTCAGGCATTCCCTGGGCCAGATGTGAAACTGTGTCTGAACGTCTAGCGTTGCAGGTAATGAGTGGCTCATCAGAGCTTATAGAAGGGTGAGAGTTAGGTGAATCTCAGGGGTGGTTTTGGTCATCTCCCTAGGTTAGTTGTGTTACTGAATCCCTGTGCTCCTCTACAGAGGTAGTCCAGCATATTGGACACTGTGGATCAATCGTTTACATGTAAATGGACAAACTTGTCCCAGGTGTAGCAGCTTGTATGTGACCTTAAATGGAGCACACCAGGGCAGCACCTGTAGTAGGTAGTTTGAAGTTAGAATTTACATTCTGTATAAAAAACAATACCATTCCACATCCAAATGATGACTAATAAAATAACCTAAATAACTAAATAAAATAACTAAATCATTTTTCTTCTCTGGGAGAGGGTTGTGCTTTGCAACCATCTGTGGTCTATAGTTTATGACTGGACTGGAATTTGAGT
>JAVCKT010029890.1:0-13279 GCA_032273925.1 Rhynchotus rufescens | reverse complement strand
AGCATCTGCAGGAAAAGCAACTGAGAATGGTACATCGATACAGACAGCTATGTGCAAAAAAGTATCATGAGAAATACATCATTTAGCCCTACCACAAAACTCAGCCCTCTCCAAGTACCATACATCAGCATTTCAGAATTAAACTATGTTTCAGGTTGTTAATGATGATACCTAAAGTTTAAGGGAGAATCAAGATGGAGCTAACTCTTTGAAAGGAGTGTATAGAAATGGCCAGTCCCACCAGAGCAGTGACCTATCAACTTCCATACTGCTTCTAAGAGCGTAGCTGCAAAACCAGCCTGTTTTGGACAGTTAAGGAAGTAACTAAAACATCCTTCAGGCCCTGGGTCTTAACCAGAAGAACCAATGATTTAAAAAGTTCTTCTGGCTTAGTGAATCCAATTGCCTTCTATTTTAAGCAACTTGGAATGCTCTTCAAGAATTGATCAAGCAAAATTGGCTAGAGATTGAAGTGAGAACATTTATCTCATTACTTTAAGTAGATCTGCATATGATATATGCCTACACATCTCTTTTTCAGCCTTAAATTCTTCACATTAATAATATTTTATGAAAAATGGCCATTTATGCTCCTATCTTGTATTTTTTGGCCAGTTTAACTTTATAGCCTTTCAAAGCAGCAAGAACAAAGTTCAGCTCTAGGATACCTAAAATAAGATGGCCAAATGTAGAGGCAAGAAACGCCCTAAGTTTAGAGACTGTGATCCTAGTGACAGCAATAGTGAAGTTAAACATGAGCAAAGCAAAATGTGAAGCAAAGAGGAGAACAGTAGAATAAAGACTCTAGTTCAAGGACTCGTTATTAACCTGATCGAAGCCAAAAAATTGTACTCCAGATATAAGAAAGGCACAATATGCCTGCACAGTCAGATACCTCAGCTGAGCTGACAGGTGGGATTTTATAAGGTTGCTATGACTGGTTTTCTTCTGATTTTTTTCCCTTATCCACTTTTCATTGTGTTTTTCTCAGATAATAGTACATACCCAAGTAAGATGCTTCTTGAATTATGCAATTGATTTATATGTTGCAACATTTTCTGTGCATTATTTGTACATTCAGACCTGCTGTTGATGTGTGTAGTTCTCTGAGAATCTAAATGATGTTTAAACTATGATTGGTCTCTTACTGAAAGGCTGCTGTTTATTTACAATTTGGCAACATTTCAGCAAATCAGATAGTTGAAGCGGTGCTTTTCTTCTGCAGTAAAATTTTCTTGGCAACCAACTGGGAATGCTTCAGTGTTTAAGACTGGGAAACTAGTTAGTTTCTAATACATGTGCTTGATAACATTTTATACTAAATAGTCCATAGCTTTAAAAAGGAAAAATATATTCCTTCCTTGAACTTTTCTATACTTAAAAATCAAAGAGTTATAAATATAATCATTGTTATTACTTAATTGTTGATTTCTAATATTTTAATTTATTCACACAACTATTTGCTACTCTTATAAGTACTCATATTTGATTACTCTCAGTCTCTTTTAGAAATCTTTGCACTAAGCAATCTGAAAGTGATAAATCATTTAAAAATGCAAGTTTATAAAAGAAGCTAGAATGTATAGCCAAATCTAGAAGTATAAATTCACATCTTCCATTATGTATATATTTTCTATAATATATATTTCTATTTATTATATATAACTATATATAGTACATATAGTTATAACCTATATATATATAAAAGAGAGGAATGGAAAGTAATTGAACAAGTTATCTGAGCAGATTCCACAAGAAATTAAAATACTATCAGTTTGAGAAATTGAAACTTTTTTAGACACAATATGAAAATTTATGCTTGAAGAATAACATGTCAACAGCTTGAAACATGTATCAAGAATAACAGAAGCAATATATGTAACTAAGAAGACAGAACTTCAGTAACCACTTCAGCTTTCTAAGAGTGCTTCTTCAGAGTCATCCAGAGAACAGTTGTAGCTGTACTGAGGTAGTTGTAACAAGATTCCTGCTTTTAAGTGGAATCAAACCACCTAAGAAGATGGATTTTTTTTCAATATTCACGCACAATTGCTTTCTCCCTATATTCCCCTATGGACAGCACTTCTGGAAGTTTTCACAAGAATATGTGTATACAGGGGTCCAGACAGATTATCCCAGGGATGGAAGAGCCAATCCATCATCACAACGGCCAGATACGCACTGCAGAGCTAAGGGTAGAATCAAACTGTGAGCTTGCACTTTTTTCACAGTCTCAATGTGCTACAGTCACTAGCAAGTTCCAGCTGGTTTCTGCTCTTTCAGAAGCACAAAGCAGCTTCCACCCATACTTTACTAGAAAGGTTTGAAGTTGTTTGGCATTGCCAGAATGCTGTAAAGACAGAATGAATGTGGGAACATCCCCAGCAAGTTATATTCCTCACCTTGTAACGAAGAGGATGATCACTTTAATTGCATCCACCTGCAAAAGATCACTTTTCTTGCTCTTTGTTGAAGAACAGCATTGTGAAGGAAGTACACAGGCCCAGGAGGTTCAGGAGAACCCCTTAGATATTATGCCAAAACTCATGAGATACATCTGGCTGCTCTAGTGAGTTCTGATGTTTTTTGAAATTTCTTTAAACATTAAGCAAAGATAGTTAAGTGAAAGCAAACTTATAGCAAAACTGAACTCTATAAAAGAATGTTTTTCATTCCTATACATTATAGATAAAATTGAGGAATGGGGTCAGTACAAAAATTTGTTTACCCTTCAACCATATTCCAGTCCAAAATTAACACAGCAGAGTTTTAAAGTCATTTCTATTTATACAGCCTGAGGACTGGGGCCTACAGCAATGAGAAAGACATACATAACGGGAGTAACGATGATGTCACTGTTATAATATCTGTCAGTTCTTCTGGAAGCCGGGCAATTTTCTCAGCACAGAAACATCAAACTTGCAACTTCAGTTCACTGCAACCTTATGATCTGCTGGTTCATAAACCTGCCACTATGGCTTACTCCCATAAACTGAGATTGAAATTGCTTTAGTGCAATCATGTCTGGTCTGTTAACTCACAAATTGTCTTGATCCTTTGAAGATGGCAGCAGTTGTATGTCCTCAACATAGAAAAGTAGAAAAAAAACCCCACTCTCTCTTGTTTCACACACACAAAATCTGCCAACCTACTGCACAATATCTGCTACAAGCTTTGCAGCAGAGAGAAGGAAATCTGCATTCAGTCTGTTTGGTAAATAAACCCAGTGCTGAGAGTACAGATGAGGCACAGGGGCAGGTTTATGAGTCAACATATCAGGAGGTTTCAGGGAATAGAGGTGCCAAGTCTGATGATTATCTGATGAGAAAATTGCTTATGGAGAAAGAATTTAAATTTACTTTAAGTGAATATTTGAGCAAGTAAGCTTTAGCTTCACTTTCCGTAAATGTTAATGACACTTACATATACATACAGTCATGCATACATCTACAGAAATGGAAAACAAAAAAGAATCTTTCTCTGACATTACAAGTCAAGAACCAAAAGCCTTCTCAGTAGATATTATATATTTTTCAATACTTACCCAAGACCTACATGAAGGCATAAAAATGCTACAAATAAAGGAGTATAAATACTGCAAATAAAGGACAAAACTGGCCCAAGACCACTTCTTTAGATTTCTTTTTTCGGTTGCTTGCTCTTGATATAAATAGCTTCCCATATATGTCATATATAAAGAGGAATTAATCCTCCTTGCTGCACAGGCCTGCAGACATTTGTATAGGGAATTTAACATAGAGGAGAAACATAAAGTTTTCTCTTGTGACCACATTAGCTTGCTTTCCTTCTCTTTTCCCTTCTGGCATGTAATTGAAACCAGATGGCTCTTCTCTTACACAAGAGAAGCACACCAGAAACATCATACAAAAAGCAGTACATAAAATCTTTCTATCTCATACCCATTCCTTGACCATGGTCCTTGACCATCCCTTGACTTCAGAGTCTGCAACCGTGCTGGCCAGGCACACAGAATGAGAGGGTCACTGAGCTCAGTGGATGTACAAGTGGAAGGACCGGTTCAAAGTGTACAAATGTGGGAGCTTCGTGCAGTGAAGTACTCTGGGTATTTTGAAGTGTAAGAAATGACAAAGCTTGTTCACAGAAAAACCAATACCAAAAAGCTAAAAGCAGACATTAAGAGGCCAAATTCATAACTTTGTGGAACATTCCATGTAACTCTTAAGAATAACATAACTTGTTTGCAGCTTTTAAAACAAAAGAGAAATACCAGAAGTTCGTTTTTCCCTAGCTACTATTTGATTTCCTGATTGAGAATCTGGTAAGGAGATCTGGCAAATACTTTCCTACTTTCCTTTTCTTATATGTCTTCGAGATGAAAAGACTTCTTTTTTTTTTTTGACTCTCCAGTTGAAACCTTCATCACAAATACTGGCCTTTAAGTCACTCTGAAATCAAACAAAAGTTATATTGGCATAGCAATCATTTAGTTTACAGTGGAAGAAACACAAGCTATAAAGTTTGTAGCAACTAACAAAGTGCAATAATCTTTGTCATCAAATGGAATGACAAATAATTTTCTACTTTCAGATTTCTATTATTTACTTGAATTGCCCTTTTTCACAATGCTTTGTACAGAATACCTGTGAAAGTTGCAATTTCCTATAAATCATATCCAGAGTGCTACTTCTCAGCACTCTCTAGTTCTCCTGTTGTCTCCCAAGTGGTTCTTTCTGACTGTATTCATTAACTACTTTCCGTTTCCACAAACCTCCCTTCTCAACAGGATCTAAGAGTTCTTATACAGCATCCATTGTGCTTTTGCCAAATCTGTTCAGGACTGTCTTCACCAATTTGTGCAGGCGGCTTTAGTTCATATATTTCTTTGACAACTCTGAAACTTAAACAGTAACTTTGGTTTATTCAACATAAAGTCATAATTAGTTCTCTCCTGGTCCAATTCTACCTCTCATTTCTAAGTGAAAAATAGTCACTCCAAGACACTTTTGATTCTAATTTACGAGCTAGACTCTTCCAAATCACCCGGAGGAGTTGTATTCAATCCAAATAAGACAGTCTTTAAGGAGAAGAACTTCTAATTTTCTTCCAGCTTCTTGCCAACTCTTGATTACTTAAATGTGAATATTGACTGATTAACACCAACACATCAGAGATTTAAGGGGGTTGTGTTCCCAGTTAGTCCATAAAACACTCAAACTCCATGTGATACTGCCCAAAGTAACCAGTCATTCAGAATTTCAGCATGTAATCAGACTACCCAGGACCTCAAAGGAAGAGGAGGATCACACACTAGAGTTGCTGTTCATAGCAGTTTTGTACCCGTCAATATGCTTGTCCAGCTGTGGACATACTAAACTTCTTTCAGGAAACATTTGTTTATGGGAGTACTAGAAGAGTCACAGAATAAAACCTAGGTGCAGAATCAGGGTTACTATCTCACTAAGTAATAGTAGAAGACATTCTTATAAGATTTTACATGATAGAATTGTATACAGTCTAGCAAAGGTCTTCAAATAAAAGATTTTGAAGAACTAATCAGCTTGTTTTGAGGTAAGTTGGTGACAAAGGATTTGACTTGCAGCTACTCATATTTGACATTGTCTGTATTGAAATTACTTGCATAGAAAACAGCATTTTGCCCAGCATAAGCAACGCACAACGACAAGCAAGACCAGGGTATCTCAGGCTGAATTCCCTTCACTCCTCCTGACTCCTTTGAATAAATGAACTTTGTTACATTCTGACAGGTTAGGGAGATTAATTCAGAATGTGTGTGCACAGTACACCTGGCAGACCTGATAAAGCCTGGCTCAAAGAGTTAAGATGGAACAAAGGCATAAATAATACTGAGAAGGATTAACAAAAGGACAAAATATGGGCAGCCGTTTAGAGGTAATAGTAATTGCTTAAGTAAACGTCAAAACTCTCCAAAGAAACAAGGAGTATAATATTCATGAATATTTAAGGTTGAAACATGAGCATGTTGATTTGCTATTTGGAAGGTTGTGTTCCTTTCTTATCTTTCTGTGATAGCTCATTGAATGAGTATTAGAACCTCTTGCAAGCCAAATACAAAAGAATCATGGGCCATTTGTGGGCCTGTGATTGCTAGCTCTGTTGAAATGTGGTCTTTTAATTCACTTGGGACACCTTAACAGGCTTTTACCATTCCTGAGTCTAGCCACAAAGAAGAGAAAAAGAAAACATTGGAAAGAACCTCATATACCTCTGAACACGTAGAGGTACTTTTCCTGCTATAGCCGGTGTCTCCCGATCACAGTGGGACAAGAGAAGCTCACAGAAACTCTTTATAATCTTCTTCCCTTCTCGTCTCCATAACAGCTTTGATTCATCATCGGGAAGGGAATTGATGGGCAACCTTAAAGCAAGTCGTTAAACAAAGCTGGAACCAAGCTGTGCTACCTTCCTCCACTGTGAAATGCCTTCTTCTGGCTTCTTCTACAGGGCTCCATATTAATCAGCTATGAGTTGTGTAGTGATGACACTCACAGGAAGTCAGCACTGACGGGGCTGATCTGGTCACTGTTGACAAGAACAGATTTCTCCAAGTGCCAACAACGATTAAATGCAAAAAGGATCACAACATTTTCTGTCCCTAATGTATTAATCAACAGCATCCCTACCAATCTGTATGGATCCTAAAGCCTTCACATTCCTTAGCCACATTCTAAAAATACTCTCATACTGATAGCCTAGTAAATAAACATAGAAACAGGGCAGACTGCAGGGAAAAAAAAAAAAGAGCAAGTAACTTTGATAAGAAAACGTTTTAATCATTCCACTAAAATGCCCAGATTTACCACCGTGTAGGCAAATGTCTTCAGAAATAAGAAATAAACTCCAGCTCACATCCATGATAGGAGGACCAAAGGTCTGACTGTTAGCTCCATGCATGGATATTTGTTGCTTCCAGTTTCCAGAATAATTCATAATGGCTTGTGACAGTCTCGCAGACAGAGCAGAAGGTGGGTTGTACCAGTGATGTCAAGTAAACAGTGACTTAGATGTCTGAACACTCCAAATAGTCTCAGATATCTGTAATCTCATTTTTTTTTCCATACTTCTTCTTCTAATGCCTTTACACGCATAAAAAAAAGAGAGGTTAAATTCAGAGCCAGATGAGAGTATTCACTTTCTTGCATGGGCAAACACTGCTTAGACCCTCTAACATAACCGCATTCCTTATTTCCTTAAGCTAATGCAAAATCTGACCCCTTTGCCTTGCGGTCCCAGTCAGAGCTGATCATAGTGCTAGTTATCTACATTGCATTTTTCATTTAGAATTGCTATTCTAAATCCCCAATTTTTATAAGGAGAAAACATTAGAAAATCCAGAAACCCACTTATGCAGTGTAAGGAGCTCCAAGAAAATATGCCATTGTCATCTGCAATCACTGCCATCATGGATTCTTCTAAGATTTTTCCAGAAATAGTTGAGGGCTATTCACTCAGGGAACTGATAGAAAGAGTACAAATACTAAGTATAGCTCTCAGAAAGGCTGAAACTCCTGGGATACATGTTTCCACAGTCATATGAGTATCATTAAGGACTAGGGAATTACTCTTGCTTAGTTTTACAAGTTCTTCTAAACTTCTTCTCTAGCGACAAAGTCAAATACTGATCCACAACTCCTAAAATGTGTGTTGCACACAGAGACAAAACTGAGCTGAGTTAGTATCCTCCATATAACCAAAGGCTCTCATGCCTTCTGTTACCAGTTATTCTTACCATTAATCTAAGTGCACATTTGTATTTTCTAGTTAGTATCCAGTCATTTTATTACAGGAAACCATTTACTTCTCCATGCTGTACATTGGAGTCTCCAGAATGCTGTCCATAAGTATGTATATGGATATATATAATTTTGTCCATGCTTTACAATATTCAAGGAAATACTAATATTCTGCATATATCATAACAGCTCTTTTCTCAGTAAAATCTTAGGGGAGTAAGTACACATAGTACACATTACTTCCATCACCTGCTGTAAAGACTTTATCAAATTAGTAGTTTAACCATCTATTGGATAGGATTACTGAAATTAGCACATTGACACCTATTTTTTCCAACTACTTCATCTCACACTTTCAGAGTACAGCAGGATTAGGATCTTCTAGGCAGAAAAGCAACACGCAATTCTACCTATCACTACTTGGAGTAATAGCGCTGTCAAATGTTCAAAAGGGATTTAATTCTTTGGCTACATTAGATTACTATTCCTTTCACTCAACTGTCTCACACTGTATAGTCACCTCTGAAAAACACATCCAGTTTCATTTGATCAGAACTTCTTGTGCTTTTCCTGTGTGTGCAGAGAAATATTCCAAAACAGCCAGTTCTATAGTTCCCAGGAACAACTGCACCAAGTTAAAAAACAAGCTCAGCTTCTCTAACTCTTGGCATTAACAGGAATTGTAATGTTATTTGTTTATTTATTTACCTTTCATCTCACAATCACTTTCCGTTAATAAATTTCTAAAAAATTACTTGTTCTATAGAACATATTACAAAATTTTAATATACAAATCACATTTACATTAACGTGAAATCAGTACTTTAAGAAGATTCAGAATATCTACTTTTAAAAATCATGCTTACTCATTAGAGTTTAATGTGCTTTTCGAGTCTCTAATCTATGTATTTATTCCACCAACTCCTGCATCTTTGTTAAGCTTAACATTTTCTCCTCAGTTTTCATAGTAGCATGTATAATTCCGTCTTTCTCTGAAATGGGCACATACTAAATTCTTTTTTTCTTTGTCATATGATGAAGCAGAAAAAAGTCTCTAATATATTGTGCATGCCATAATAAGTTAACTTACGATTTATATCATTCTTGAGAAGTTCTTGTAGTGCAAATACTTCTTAGGTGCTTCTAAAATCTTGACACATACTGAGTAATAAAAAGCCACTCATGTATTCCACGCTGGGTATGAAAATATTCACAATAGGTAATGATTTTCCTCATTAAGAATAAATCTGCATTGCAAAAACCTGGCCTCACTTTAACATCCTTTCAGCCAAAAGATCCAGTGCTTATTTGCCAGTCCAAGAAAATGTTTTAAAAGATATCAATGGAATCAAAAAATTACATTGACACATGGTTGATGACACTGGGAATTGTTGTGAATGACATGAGTGCATTTCTAAGTGGCATCCCCAATTTCCCTATCCCAATTTCCTATTGTGTGTAGGTACATTTTCAAGCTTCTTCATTCACATATTTTGGTACAAGAAGGATGGGATAAACTCCTTGAACAGGTTCCTCAGAGATATCCAGTTCCTCAGAGAAAATTTCTACTGCTCCTGGGTTACTTACAGGAAGGAAAAGACAGTTTGTCATCTCCAAGGAGTGCAGTCCTCATAGTCCAGAAACACTGATGTTCAGAAAGAGGCGAGTACTGATCATAGTATGAGATATCTCTTACAAGTCAAGTGTGATTCTCACTCATTTTCTGTGGTCTTTTAAATGAGGGCTGTTCCACTCATAAGGATGAACTCACATGGCCAATGAAGATTCTTCACAAACCTACTGCCCCAATTCTGACTTTGGGTCCTGATTCCTAAGGAAGATTTACAAATGAGCTCTAAAAGCTGAAACTGGAAACAAAGTTCAAAATTTCAGCTGGTACTAAAAATCAGACTCAAAGCAATTATTTTGGCACACAACCTTGTCCCTCAACCTCACCTCTGGTAACCTCTCCCTTCCCCTGGTGATAATGACCTCACTTGCTCTGCACAGTAATGACTAAAAATCTTAACTTTTCTTTCCTCACGAACATTCCTCTCTGCTCCAAAGGTGATAATTCATTCTTTTCTCTAAAATTTTCTACTACATAATTAGCCTCACTCAGTTGTTCCCAGTTTTCTCTTCCCTTAAAGTATGATGGACTTCTCCCTCAGGACTCAAAGGGTTAATCTGTTCAAAAATCTGCCTATTTTTGCAAGTGCTATCAGTCTGAGGGGGAAAAAAAAGGAAAAAAAAAATGACACACAGACATTGCAAGATACCTTAGTGACAGTCAGGGGATATATCACATTATATAAAATTTAAAGTCAGTCATCAGAGAATTTAGATGTAAAGCTATACAAGCACTGCCTATAAAATCATCTCACAGGTTGCTCAGAGCAAAGAAAGACTGTTTTATTCAGCTATATTTTCAGTATAACGTACAATGGTTTATAGTTGTTAATATTGCTGATATTCACTGATATGGGACAAACTAGTCTTTCAGTAATTGTGAAAAATTATGGAAAAAAAAACAGTGTGATGAGATCCAAGTGCTAAATCTACTAATTAAATTAAGTGAGATTATACATGTGCATTTAATTCAAAATTGCAGTGACTGGCAGAATAGTTATCTATCTCTAAGGCTCATATTGCTACTTTAGAGAATTTGTGAAGCCACAAGGAGAATAGAGGAAACAAGAAATTTTTTCACTGATGTTGGTGCATTACATATTGGGTCCACTGAATGCCATCAAATGTCCAGAATGGAGCACCGTTATCAAAACCTCTAACTTCCATTGTCTCAAAAGGGTAGGATTTGCCCTCTTGCTAAGTATTACTCCATTTAATCACTCAGTTAGTTGGTAAAGAATATTTAGTGACAAAATATCAAAGACATTTTTAGCTTGTTTTCCAAATTTACCAGCATATAACAGAATGAGCAAAATACTACATTAAACAACCCTCCTTTCAGAGGGTTACTAGCTTTATCACAAACTGAATTATATAGATGACTTTTCCAGAAAATAACAAGGCATTTTACTTATAAAAAAGTATTAACTGTATATTTTTACTTACACGAAATGGGAGAATAAAAGTGAAAAATAAATAAATAAATAAATAAATAAATATATAAATAGATAGATAAATAAATATCTGGCAGAACTTAAGACACTCTTAGGAAAGACATAAGATAATAGTGCTTCTCATTAGCAAAAGATAGAGACATTTAGGAAAATCAGGTTTTTGCCACAGTGAAAACATCAGGCAGAAAATTAGTCTGACTTTAACATTCATCTACCTCATTACTATATGTGAGTATTTTTCTTGCAAATACCACTGCAAAAGAAAATTTAAGGCAGAGAAAATGTATGCAAGGAGTTTTAAATGGTAGCTCTGTCAGTCAGTGTGTCTCTTACTCTGTTAGAAATTGACAGGCATCAACTGATCTTTAATCTTTCAAGGGTAAAAATCTCAAAGCACTGGCCAAAGGCAATCTATCTTAGTACAATCAAGCAAGCAAATGTGTCAGATGTGCTCATTCGGGGAATGAAGAAAGCCTGCTGGTTGATCTATGGAACACAGGTCAGAAATATGAAAGGTAAATTTTTATAGTAAGTGGTCTATGCATATCAAAAAGTATAGTTTCAGAGATGATTACTAAACACAAAGAAACTTGATAATAAAAGATTAATAGGCACTTATGTTAATACAGCTTAAGAGGCATAGCAGTGTATTAAAAGCATTTTAAAAGCATTTTAGAGCATATACTTTAGCATCTCTATGGCAGTAGTTTGGTTTTAGAAGCCAAGTATATAACTTGCATTTAAAATAAAGGCAGGTGTGCCTCATTCGCAGACTAATGATACTGCAAAACAAAACCAGCATGTTCCTCTATACAGAATTACTAAAGCCATCATCCTTGAACTAGATCTGGCTACTTAATTGTGTTCGCTGGCTGGGAACGATTCCCAGAGCAGTGTATTAAGGCCATTTCCAAGCCACCTTGGCCTAGATTGGGAAGCAAAATTAGCACATGTCCAAACAAGAACTGTAGAACTGTAATGACTTTTTTTTCTGTTCCCAGAACAGAAATAAAAACAACACACTCGAATTTTCCTGTACCTACTTGAGATTAGAATACAAAATAATAAGTAAACAACTAAGAAAAGCAAAACCTTCATGACTCATGAATGAATCTAATGAAAATAATTCTTTTTTTTTTCTATCAAGCGCTAAACCTCAGGATAACTACTGTTACACTGTGGATTGGAGGGAATGCTATAAAATGTATTTAAATGCATTTTTATGAAATAATTTCTTTTTTTTGCAACCCATTTTATTGGTTTTCAGAGAACATCTCTATGAGCAACCTCCACTTTGAGCAAGCCCTTTGCTGGTGGGAAAAAACATATTTCCATTTCTAATGCCAGCATATATGAGTGCTCACATAGAAAATATCCATGTCATGAGAAGTATCTGAGGTCTATCTGCTCCAGGACACTAGTCATATAAGTCAGGTTTTCAGAGGAAACATCTTAAGAGAAACTCATATGTTACAGAATCACAGGATGGTTAAAGGTTGGAAGAGACCTCTAGAGATCGTCTAGTCCAACCTCCCCTGCTCCAGCAGGGACACCCAGAGCACGGGGCACAGGGCGGCATTCAGGCAGGTTTGGAGACCTCCAGAGAAGGAAACTCCACAGCCTCTCTGGGCAGCCTGTTCCAGGGCTTTGTCACCCTCACAGTGAATAAGTTCCTCCTCACATGGAGATGGAACTGTCTGTGTTGCAACTTCAACATTGCTTCTTGTCTTTTCACTGACCACCACTGAGAAGAGTCCCCAATATAGTCTGGGGATGTTTCCACTGCAGCTCTCTCCAAGTCACACCTAATTGCAATTATGCCAAAAGGTTGCAGATTTGCACCCAAATATTAATAGAACATAGAAATACTTTAGATTTCCTTCCTTTTTTTTAAGTCTTAAGTGCAGTGTTTCTTCATTATGATGCTCAGAGTGATGAAGGACCAGAATCAGTGCCGAATACTTCCAGGAAGAGTGAAGCAAACTAGTAGCAGCTTGGATTATGGAGTAGAAATCAAAAGACAGGAAAAGTATAACTGATATTCCGAATGAATATTTATAAACAACAATAAAAATAATGCTTGTAGTAATATTAGAAATAGTACAAGGAAGAGGCATTGCTGCATGTGATGTAGAATTTAGTCCTTAAAATTTGTTGTTTGCAGAATTGCTGTCCGTATAGAATCTTAGAATCATCGAATGGCTCAAGGTTGGAAGGGACCTCAGAGGTCATCGAGTCCAACCCCCCTGCTCACACAGGGTCACCTAGAGCATGTGGCACAGGGCTGCATCCAAGCGGGTTTTAAGGATCTCCAGAGAAGGAGACTCCACAACCTCTCTGGGCAGCCTGTTCCAGTGCTCTGTCGCCCTCACTGTCAAGAAATGTTTCCTTAAGTTCCTGTGGAACTTTTGGTGCCTCAGCTTGTGGCCGTTTCCTCTAGTC
>JAVCKT010029887.1:21066-46064 GCA_032273925.1 Rhynchotus rufescens | reverse complement strand
ATTATATATATATTATATATATACACACATATATATACATATATACATATATATAATATATATATTTTATATTTATATATATAAAAATATATAAAATATATATAACAGCAGCAATGCTGCTGTGGCCGAAGCGACACACATGTCACCACGAGGAACCCGGTGGCTCTGATCTGGGACAAGAGCGAGGCCAAGGGCAGGGAACAGCCCTGCTCCTCCAAAACACAGCAGTTACGTCAAGCAAAATGGAAGCTGGAAGCGGCTGCCCGTTTCTATCACTGCCACTGGATGGCAACAGATATTAAGTGGAGACGTGGTTATCGCTGCACCAACCAGGCACCCGCTTGCTGTGCTCCAGGTCGCTTTTGTGGTGGGGAATGGCAGAGATTAGAGCAAAGCTGAGCAAAGCCCCCAAAGGATCTCGGAGGGAGTTATCCATAGATCGACACGGCCACTGTCTGCAAGGGGATCGGATCGAGTGCTGCGATGTCACGGAGTGCAGCTTCTCCATCGATTCCATGCGCTGTCTTATTAACAAGGTGCCACAGAGGTAGCGTGAAATGACGGGGGTAACATAAGCTGTTTGCACCGACCTTATTCCAGGGGGTTATTTTCATTAGCGCTTGAAAGCCTCCCAGGAGCTTTTGCACGCCCGTGAGCCTGCCCCATAGCCCTCAGCTACTAAATAGATTGAGCCTGTCTGTATTACCTTTGTGATAGATGGTTTTAGTGAAGATAATTCCTTGTCCTAGCCGGTGGTGAGCTGGTTATTTCCCTGACCAGGTGAAGCTCCAGCGTGATGGAGCTTGGCAGGTCCCAAGAGGCAGCTCTGGCCTCACCAGTCTGTTTAATGCATCTCCCAGTTCACCTCTGATGACTTGGAAACGCAACTGATGAGCTTCACATAGTCAATTCAGTCCTCTGGGATTTCCCCAAGTGAGGAACTCTCCATTCCTACATCAGGAGAGCCCCAACCTTCAGTGCCAAACCTCCGATACTCAACCTTCAATACAAAAACTTAACTGGCACCCAGACCCCACGTGCCCCACACAGCAAATGCCAGTGACTAGAGGGTGGTGTAAACTGGACCTTACTATCATCCACATTTTTTATCCCTTGGGCCCACCCTGCTGTACTTAGGAATGGTCTTTAAAAAAAAAAAAATAAATAATAAAAAAAATTGCACGGATCTTTTAAGAGAGGCTTTGTATTTTTGCCTTTGTTTCCATACTTCACTCAGGAACTCTTGAAGACAAACAGTATCTTCCAAAAACCTGGTAAAGCTAAGAGTCATGCCTAACCACATGCCTCCAAGAGCTGAGGATATAAGTAAATCACAATGTTCCACAAAAGTTATGGGTAGATTTACCTCGAATTCAAATATCTTTACCAAAAAATCAATGTAATGACACGGATTTCTACCTTTTTACCCAAAAAGCAAAGCAGATCTCATCCCTTTTCAAAGGGATTTTCCAGCAAAGCTGGTTGATAAGAATATGTCTCTGCTTGAAAAAAAAAAATGCACTGGGAGCTGAAATCTCCAAGCTGCAGTGTAAATATTTAGCTGCCCTGGCAATATTCTCCCCAAATCCAAGACCAAATGATGAGTCTTTCGCCCAGCGGAGCACAGAGGATGCAGAGGACAGTTGGGAAATGTCACAGACCCTGCAGGGAAGATGCCTTGGGAATGGGGATGGTAAATTCCAATAATTTAAACAGCTCTGTTTTTCAGGGTTTGGGCAGGGCCTAGATCAGTCCTGCAAAAGGGGAGTTTAAAAAGGAGGAGAGAAATGGTTGGGATCCATCCTGCCCACAAGACAGAAGAAACATGTGCCAAGCATGGCCATGAGCATGAAGAACCAGCAGGAAAACACACATAGGAGCAATAACCATGTGTTTCTTACTTATCCTATAAACATCACTAAATGGTCACCCCCAAAAGAGCCTTAATATTCACCTGCCTTACAGCACCGCAGATCTCTCAGCCTGCTCCTCAGCACACTGCGCTAGTTACAGGTCCGGCTGTTTTCCTTGCTCAATTTGCACGCCTGGCTTGCCAGCGCTGGGTAAATCCGCTTGGAAAAATGTGCCACGGAGCCCTGACATCGCTCCAGGCCATCGGGCGGGCAGACGGGGGCGGAGGAAAGAGATGCTGTCTAAGAACCAGGCCTGGGGTTGCCTCCCCTTCCGTCTCTATCCGCCCACCCTGCTGTTTTGCAAAGCAGCGGCCGGCAGCTAAATTCCAAGTGCCCAAGCAGTTCTTAAAATAATTACATATGTATATTACTTGTAAAGCTGTGCACAGTGCCCTCCCCAAATTGCAAGGGAGGCCTCAGCATCCTGCATCTCTGCTGGCCCCAGCACGGGCTGTCTGGCGGAGCAATAGCCTGGGATCCATCCTCCAAAACCTGATGTATTAGTGCCCAAAACGGTCACGTTTGATGCTTGCAGCCCAAAGCCAAACACTCCCCCCTAGCTGGGAGCCACGTGGCCCTCTTGGAGACAAACTGGGCAAGGGGTTTTTGGGAGGATGCTGCCCATTGCGAGCTCCCTGTGAGGACAGCCCGAGGCTGGGCACCGCAGAGCCCGGCGCACACACAAAGCCTCGTTATTATGGACGGGGGGTTCCGCCGGCTCCACAGCGATTCATTCAAGCCGCGCCAGCCGGCAGAGACAGCCAGAGCAGCCAGCCCAGCCCCGTTCTGCCTCTGAATAAGCCTTTTTTTCCTACAAGCCTCCTCCAAAGGGCAGTCCCCGCCGCAGAGCCAGCTCGCCCGTTGCACCGCGTCGCTGCGCACGGAAAGGGACATTTCACAGCAGGAACTGCCCATTGCTGCTGCTTGTCCCTGGTGTCTGGTGAGCCACATGTTGGGGGGTCCCTGCTTGGTCCTGAAAACAAGGCTGCACTTTGCTAGCAGGTTTAAGCCTTCACAGGACCAAGCATGACCTGGACACTGGACAGGACCATCAAGCCTGAGCCCCTCCATTAACCGTGGGCTAATCCCCTTCCCTGCGATTGCTTCAGGTCCAGTTAGTGATGGGCCCAATGGATCCCACGTGCCGGCACTGCCGGCACCCAGTGTCACAGCTCCCACCCATGCTCCCCGAACCTCCTGACAGGAAAACATGGTCATTGGGAACAGAAACGGCTGCATTTACCTCTCTGCTTGTTTAAAAACGGCAGCAGGGGCGAAGCCAAGGGACTTCTTTTGCCCGAGTCCTTGGAAGCCGCTTTGCTTTGGTTAACCACCGTCTCTTCAATGGGCTTCTTCAGGGTCACCCTCTCCTTCAGCTCCTCAGTGGTGACAGCCGAGGTGGGGGGCTCGGCGCCCGCTTTCCCTGCGGCAAAAGAGCACTTCAGGTACGACGCGGAGTCCGCCAGGTTCTCCCTGTTCATCCTGCTCTCCGCCGCTTTCCTCATGTCGTAGTCCGCGGGGTCGGCCCGCGAGCCGCCCTCCTCCTTGATGATGTCCATGGCGAGCGGCTTCATGAGGGGCGAGTCGTGCTCCCTCTTGGGGCTCTCCTCGGAGGCCGAGGAGGCGTCGCACGACTCGATGATGAGCTCGCTGTCGAGCTCGGCCTCGCGCTCCTCCCGCAGGATGCTGTACTGGATGGAGGGGGAGGCGGGCGACGGCGGCGGGCCCGCCATGTGCCCGAAGGTCATGTAGCTGGAGTGCAGCGCCTCCTCGGCCGCCAGCGGGTCCTCCGACACCAGCTCGATCTCCGAGTCGCCCGACTCGGCGCTGCTGCCTTCGTGGTCGAGGGCCGAGGGCCCCGCGGGGCGCCCGGCCTTGGCCCGGCCCTGCTCCGGCTTGGCCAGGGCCGGCGCCGCTGCGCGCGGCGCCTCCGGGCCCTCCAAGGAAAAGCTCTTGGCTTCCTTGATGGCGCTCAGGAGCTCGTCCTCCGACAGGCTGCCCTTGCCGTGCGACTCGGAGCCCGACAGTTCTGCCACCGGGAAGAGAGGAAAAAAAAGAGAAAAAACAAGCATTATTAAAAATGATAACTTTGGGCTGTTCAGGCAAGGGGGTTTGAGGAAGCACAGGTGCCTCCAGCAGAGCTGATACAGGCAGAAACCTCTCCTTCCCTCCAACAAACCCTCCAACAAACCCTCCAACCATAATAGAGTTCGTGTATATTCTTTAAAACTTCATAAAAAGCAGCAGGCATCGCTAAAACAGGTAAATAGCACCACTTACTAAAGTGGAAGTGGAGGAATATGGTGACACTGGCCAGTACCTCTGCAATGGGACTTTTTTAACCTGGAAAATGATCAAACAGGAGGAATGGGGCTGGTAGGAGCCAGCGGGTTTCTGGCACTTCCAGTTTTAGCAGTCTAATTTTGTCATAACTTTTGGAGTGAAAACTTACAGATCACTAATTTTTCTCTGGCACTTTTTTTTTTTTTTTGGCAGGAGAGGATAAATTCTGTGTTTGTTCTTATCTCGGCTGCACCTGTGAACGAAGCTGGAAAAGCAAGCCATTTTGCCCATTATAAACCCACTGAATGCCATTTACTCTGGGAATATCTAGAAGTGCCACAATTTGGAAGACAGGCTTGAAATTTAGCAAAGAGGTAGCTGCCAAGTCAGGAGCATGTGCCTTGTGCTGGCCTAGTGAAAACATGCCCAGGGCCGGTCTAACAACAAAAACCTTGGAAAATTCCCCATAGGTCCCTCGTCATGGAGTTCAGCAGCTAAAAGCCTCCAAAGATTAGCAGATATTGGCTGGCTGCTTAGAGGTTGCTGCCCGTTTTTGAGCAAGGTCCTGCAGGCAGTAGAGCGAGAGGAGAAAAAAGGAGGATAAAGACAAAAGAGAAGGCAGGTTCAAAAGAGAAGAAAAGAGAAGGCCAGTTGAACCTGGCTGGTTTAGCTAGGATCAAGAGGGTTGGGGAAGAAAATCTGGGGGCTCGTGGCCTGTGTTTGCAAGTCTGGGTAAGTCTAAGCCAGCCTCCAAGTTAGATCAACCTTCAAATATTTCTTGCATTAAGGAAAAAACACTACCAGACTATTCTACACCTTTAATCCAAACCCTTTCCATGCTTGAACTTTCCACCTTTTTTTTTTTCCCTCCCCACCACTGCATCCCGTCTCCTCAGTTAAAAACACAAGGTAGCCAAAACCTTTAGCACCAAAGATGCTGTCACTGCAAACTAGCCACATGTTTTTAAATGAGCAGAGATTTTGTGTAATTTCCTCACTGTCCTAAAACATTTTGCCACGTGCAATTGGCCAGTAGCATTCCCAAGGCTGGGACATCCACCACATCTCCCTGGGAGAAGGATGAGAACTACAAGCCCCTCAGGTGGTTTTAGCATGAGTGCTTGGCCTTAGCCAGCCACAATGGGCCAATTCAGGTCCTATTTCCACAGTCCTGCTCCAGTAATCCTTGAGCACATCTCATTAATCCCTACATTTGCCTACAGAAAGACGCTCTGCAACCTGGAGTCCAGCAGCCAGGCTGGAAACTTTCAGGACACGCTGCTGTCAGGACGCCAGGACTTTGCTGTTGTGTCAAACACGCTAAACAAGAGCCTTTGCCTCCTTTCCTGGGGCTGCAGCAAGTGTAAGGTGGGCAGCTCTGCGTGCTACAGCACGGGGTTATTCCCTGTCCGAGTTGACCTACAACAAGTCAACTTGGCACATGACATGACCATCAGCCCTTGGCATGGTGCAACCCACCACTCCAGTTCACCCAATTCCTGTCTACCCTAGAAGACTATAGTGCTTGGCTATGACATTTACCCTGGGGACAAAAAAAGTGTCCCATTTGCTGCTGTCCTAGGGGAAACATATGGACATCCATGAGCTTTCCCATGCCAGTGAACCCATGGGTGCCTCCTGGCAAGTCAGCAGCCTTAAACCTCAGCCACACAATATTCTCCTGTTACTATGAGAAACAGCTATCCTGAATCATGAAGCTGGCCTTCTGGAGTCATTAAGGACTAAATAAATAATAATTAATGCCTGAAGTTCTTAATTACCTTCTAGTGTTAAAAAAAATAAAAAGATATAAAATCAATATTCAAAAAAATGGAATAACTTGAAAGTAGTGTGTGATATCATCCGGTCAAATTAAAGAAGAAAAATGGGATGCCTGAAAGTCTATATATGATTGAAAAATTCTGGCTGATACAAGCAGTGTGAACTCACAGCTGCCAGGGACTCCTTCAATATCCTTTTCTTGGAGAAGTGTGCAAATGCCTATGCAGTTTGGGATAGAAATTGGGTGTTTGTTCAAGACTGAGAACTGGTGAAGCTTGAAACTCCAAATTGCCTTTGCATGGAAGCTCTATTTCATTTTTAAATGTTTCTGGATATCAAAGAAAAACAGTGAAAATTTCAGCTTGCAAATGTCCATTTTGAAACTTGAAAATTTTGATCTAGAAACTGAATTTTCTGAATCTTCATTTCAAGTCCCCAAATTCAATTTTATTTCATGGTTTTATTTGTGGAAATAAATAAAATGTCCCATTACTTCCATATTTTAGTGGTGGGTAGTGGTACACAATATGGGTGACCAAGAACAGGTATCTTGCACCACTGCAGTGAACACACGGCAAGAAAATGCAGAAATGGGAGATTGTGACATTTGCCACAAACCTGCTGCTCTGTCAGCAGTAGGATTGGGAGCCTTTAAAGAAAACTCGTCCCCTGCCCCTCTAGGCCCATCTGTAAGTGGGCTGAAAGCATTTCCTTGGTCAGCACTTCCTAAAAGAAGTATTTTTAGTAATTCCACTTGATTTTCTGCAAACCAAAAAAAAAAAAAAAAGAAAAAAAAAAGAAAAAAAAATCCCATCTCCTTTGAGGGTGGCTTGGACATCCAAGAAACTTCAAATGATGGGGTACAACCAGAGAGCTGACAGTACTGGGGCAATGGGCTCTGCCAGCCTGGACCTGCTGTTGACCCCCTGAGTAGCTCTAGGCACCTTGCTTCGTCTCCTTTTCCCAAAGTTAACTGATAATCCAGAAGGAATATCTACCAGCATGTGCCACATCTGAGGGAGCGAGCAGGATCTGAGCTGCTGTCATGCCACGAGGAGACAAAAACAGGTAGTCCTCAGTGATGAATATTCTGGCTGCAAAACTCCACATCTGCCTGGAGTCTTACCCAAGACCTCCCAGTCCTCATGGTGTTTCTGCCTGCGGGACTGTTGATGGATAAGCTTTGGTCGAGACTAAAGGGACACCCTCAGCCTACAGGAGGCAAACAGTGGCCCATGGTGTGGTCCAAGGGTGCTTTTGCCGTGGCTTCTCCACTCCACCATTCCCACTACGCACACCAAAATACAGATGGGCGACACGTGCTTGCCTGGGAAGCCGTGGAATGAGGTTAAATGGCTTGGCAGAGGAGAGAAGCTCTACTGGGCCCATGCAGATGCAACCTGAGCTCTTCCGGGACACCAGGTCCATGTGGATGAGACATCAAACACATCAGACATGGAGACACATGACTTGAAGCTCACACCCCTACAGACTCAGCCCACCCTTTAAGGCACAAACCCACAACCATCTCCCAGGACGCAAGTTTATGATCACACTCATTCACTCTGTGCCGAAGAAAGGTACTGAGTGCTGAGGTTACCTTACCTGTGCCAGATGATGGTGGTGTGACAGACCCTGGGCTGTCATCCTCTGGCTCCGACACGGTCACCGTTGGAACCACCTCGGGGCTTGGTTTCAGGCCGGTTTCTGCTTTGGTTGGACTCGTCTCTTTGCTGGCAGGCTCCCCTGTACTTTCTATCTCAGTGAGTGTGATCTTCACGGGGGCTGTCACTGCAGAGGCACTGTGCTCATCACCAAATCTTTCATCTCCAAGAGTGTCTTGCTCTTTGGCTGTCTTTGTGCTCTCCACAGCCATCCTAGGAGGTTCAGCATGTTGGTCGGTCTTGGCTGATACTCCACAATACTTATCAATAAGGCTTGGGCTTTCAGCTTCTGAGTCTGGGTCATGCTTTTCTTGGTATTTTATTTCTTCTGATCTACTAATGTCCATATATTTATAAGCTTCTACTTTCATGGGGTCTGCTAAGGTTTTATCGACCTCGGTAGATTCTGCAGGTGTCATCTCTATTCCTGAATCTGAACTAAACAAGCTGCGGGACTCAAATCCAGTCACATCTTGAACAGGATGCCCCAGCGCATTAAACCCTTCCGTGCTGCCCAAGCAGGCAATGGGGCTGTTCTCCTGCTGATAAATGCCCGTGAAGTAGGTGGAGTCCCGCGGGGTGGTGTAGTGGACATCCGAAATCAGAGACGTGTAGAAGGAGGCATCACCTCCGTTGGTGGCCATGGAGGAGCCGTAGTCAAAGAGGTGCGATGAGGCCGTGCCACCTGCAGCAGACAGGCAAAAACATCGCATCGTGAATGACAAGTGACTGCACACATGGGGCTCCCTGCAAAGCCAATCTCCCCTCATATATTTTATGGTCCTTTTTTTTTGATTTAATTCATGTACTAGGCCTGTTTTTGCTTGCAAAGGCTTTGGGACTCCAAAGGGACTCCCCTCCCACTATATGTTTGGGCAAAGTAGTTGCACTTCAGTCTGATGAAGCTCCCGGATACTGATGTATCTTAAAAGAGCTATAATAATCTGTGTAGCTGTGAGGAGGTGGGAAACCCTCCATGAGCGATTCCTGCTGCCATTCCTTGCAGCTCCCTCAGTGAACTCAGGAATCACAGTACTGGGAAAAGCCTCCATCCCATCCCTTTGCGTGGGGCTCTATCACCACTGCCAGATCATTCCTGACAGGTTTGCCCTCTCTGTTCATAAGAATCTCTGAGAGCAGCAACCCCACAACTTCCCTCCTAGTCTGGTCTAGCGGGATCACTGTCCAGCATCTTTCCCTATTCTCCCAATTCTTTCTTGTGATAGATGTGATCCGAATCATCTATACCACTATTTCAGCCCATTATTGTTTGTACCATCTGATGTGGGCAATAGATAAGCCCCCTTTCTCTTCACAAGACCCTTGTTACATATTTGAAGATATATATTTGAAGAGAGCTATCAGAGCCAGCCTCCTTTAGACACCAGGCTGTTCAGTCCTTCCCAATGGCCCTTTTTGTAGCTCCCTCAATTTGTTATTTCTTCTTTATCCAGTCTTTCCAACAGGCTCATATATCTCCCAAAGAACAGCCCCAAACGCGGCCCGGCAGCCTAGCCAAGGCTGTACCAGCTTCTCCACCACAGAGACTCCTTCCTCCTCCTCATTTCTAATTACAATTCATTTTGGGGGTGTCCCCAGAAGACTGTTATCTGCCAATGCACTGAGCAGCCCTAGCTCCTGGCGTTTGTGTGAGGCTGGTGTGAGTCTCCAGCACTTCTGAATGCAATTTCTGTGGCCCAGATTTCGCAGGGAACGCGGTTTGCAGCCAGACACCAACGTAAATCTCCACAACTCCAAACCATCCCAGCAGGCTGCCTACCAAAAAAAACAAGGCACCAGCATGAGATGCTGTTTTTGAGGCCTTAGTGCTTTGTTTTCCTTTGTATAAAACACGGATGAGATGAGAAAGGGAGGGAGAGAGAGAACAACACTTCTGCTTTATTCGTACCGCCTCGAAAATGCAGCAGAGCCAAGGCAACCCACGACAGCACAAACCTACCATGGTGTCAAACCAAGTTCAACAAACAATTGCTCACAACGTGTTTGCTGAGGAAAAATAAAGATGCTTGGTATACGCTGAGCTCCTTTGCCTTTGGAAGATAACATGAAAATATCTATTATGCTTATGCTCAGATACCAAGAAGTCTCTGCCTTGTTCCACAGCACTGCTCCTACACTAGGAAACCACCTGCTCCATGGACAGGAGAAATAAGCAGCATGTTGAGAGTGGGACGTGGCCTCTGCAAACTTCCCTTTCCAAAACAAACGTCTACTGTGGGCTAAAATACCCTACATGAAGTCATAGCCTTTTGATAGTGTTTTGGCCACAAAGGGCCATTTTAAATGGTCTTCTCTGACTTCCTGGGTACAAATGCTATAAAATGTACCTGTGCATAGAGCTCAAAATATTTGCGCTTGCCTAAGTTTTCCAGAACAGTGACCAACCATAGCTGGACTTCATCGGGAAACCTGGGAGAAGGTCCCTGGTTCATCCAGCCTCCTTGGACTCACATCTTTTCTCACCTCCTGGGTCTCTCATTCCCCTCCAATTCAAGTTAATGCTCATACAGGCAGCAGAGCCCATCTTCCCCTCTTCTCCTCTTCATCATGAGCTGGGAAAATCACTGCCTTTCCAGCAATTTCCAGGATCCTGGAAAGCCGCATCCTCTGCGTGCCGCCTACAAAGCACAACAGCACAAACATCCCTAAACCTTCACTTCTGCCCGTGCATCACTTGCATCCGTTGCCACTAATTCCCTCCGTGGCACTTTAAGTTCCTGGGATTGCTGCTAATTGGATTACAACCCACGGGCACCGCGCACTCTCCGATTGAGGCACCGATACAAAGCCCAGCCCTGCACAACGGGAACAAAAGATGCTCCCTGAGGAAGCAGGAGCGGAGATCGGTGCAGGCAGAGGGATGCGGAGAAGCAAGGATGAGTCAGGGGAAGCCAGGGCATGTCGAGGTGGGGTAGCCCCCGTGCAAGGTGCACAGGGCTCCTCGCCAGCCGTGTCCTTGGCCATCGGGCACCAGGTCAACCCCACAGCAAGGCTAAGGGGACCTGGCTGCATCCATAGAGCCAGAAGCTGGGAAACGACAGCGAGAAGGTTCTTGCGCTGCTGACATCACTTATTTTCTTTCTCCTTGCCTCTGCATGATGACACCATCTTTAAATACACGGGCAGAGCTATTTTTTTTCTGCAGCTCTCTGTGCACTAGGTGCCTGCAGCACTTTCAGTAAGCCCCGGAGCAATTTCTTCTCTCCCTGCCCTCTTTGACACTGATCAGCGGGTAACCCTAAGCTTTTTTTTGCTGCCAAACCCTGCTGCACTTTGCAAAAACCCGATCCCTGTGCAAAGGCAGAAGCACCAGGTCCCTCATTGCTCTTTTTGCCTTGCTCAGCAGTGGTCAGAAGAGCAGATTAGCAGAGAGTTTCCATAGCAATATTTATTATCGGGCCCAGATCTTTTTTCAGAGCAGCATTGCTTACTGCAGAGACTGTTCTTACACATGTGAGCTCGTCCTGTCCCCCATCCAGCCCCCATCTACATAACTCAAACACCTGCTCTGAGCTTCACCTCCTCATTGCAGGCAGCTCTCACCCTCACTGCTCCAAATGACCCAGCCTCAAGTATCTGAGAGCAGAAAGCCACAGCCAAACCTACACAAAAGAAACAAGACCTAAGCTAGGCTGACAGATGCACCTCAGGTCTCAAAAGCCATTTTAAAATTATCAGTATACCAAAAAAAGAGCAGGTTAAGGTTATTTTTCTTGCAAATGTTTTTCTTGCTGAATTCACCTTTTTAAAAAAATATATTCATAAATAGGTTCAGATTTTCACAAATGAGTTGGTTAGCTGAAATCATCTGATGCATTGTTCATGCCAACATATTTCAGGCTGTGAATTGCTGACTACAGGCTATTCGTGCCTGTTGCTGCCAGGATCTGCTGCTTGTAATTTACTATTTGTGCTGGCTGAGTGGCTCCCTAAATCATGGGGTTTCATTAGATGATCCCTTGGTGCTCCCTGGGCCTGATCCAAAGCCTGAGTTCACTGGGAAAAAAAATCCCATTGATTTAGACTGGTTTCTGATCAGATTGCCATGCAATGCTTTCTACTCCAGGTATTCATGAAAAAAAAAACCAAGTAAAAAGTACTATCACACCACTTTCAGCAAGCAAAATATTTATATATAAACATAAATATATATCAGTTTTTGCAAATATTCAGTCTATTACTAAAGGGCGAGCATCAACACAGTGAGAGAACTGAACACATTCAAACCAACATTCCCAGGTGCTGTCTGCAGCTTGCATTGCTGCTTTAGCCCATATTTTATGTCAGATGCAAATGCATTTGAAGCACTTAGCAATGCTGATCGATAGAGCAGGGAAAGGGTTTATAATGCATTTGTGTCAGGTGCTTCATAATAGAAATTATAGCAGGCCAAGAGAGCTCGTAGGATGGCTACTGCTGTTCGGAGAGCCAAGGAAAACATCGCCCTGTTCTGATTTTCTCAGCAGAATGTGAAAAGAACCTTGAAATAGTAAGTGACAAGCATATTACCTCATATTTTCAATAATACACAAGCCCAATATTGTAGTGGATGTTGGCAAATGCTGAGTTTAAAATGGACCTCATGCCTCTCCCACTCTTTTTCCAGTGATTTTGCAAGAACTGGTGAGATCTGAAATTACGTTTCTTGCTGCAGAGTTAAAGGTGCTCGAGGGTGCACCCATGCACACGATAGGAAGGGTCCTACCTCCCAAAGCAACTGCAGAGTGAGAAACACTGGAAATAGAGCAAAATGGCCAATTACTAGATTTAGTGCAACTCTGAATTTCCATAGGGAATGATTAAAGCTATTGGCAAAAGTGCTTCTTATATAGCAAGTGTGAATATACGAGCTATTAGCCTGGCTATTAAATAGACAGAAACCTGTATTAGCCAAGCAGTTTTCTGCTGAAGAATGGTGCATTGAGAACCTAGCGATTAAGCCGTACGCTCTTTGACTTTAAGTTTATTTAGTTCAATATCCGTGGGAAGAAGCAGCCTTGAATGGCACCAGTAATTGACGGCAGAATCAGGTCTGAATTTCTCCTTGTTATCTGGTTTTCCTCAAACTCGCCCAAAAACTCGCCTGGCAATTCAGGCAAAGCCAAGCTATTCACTGCCTGAGAGCAGCCCTCGTGCTTTCAGGTAACATGAGCCTCGGGAAATAATTTCACTTTCTGCAGACATTTAAGGTGTGATGGGTCTAACTGAATCATTTAGAGCAAAGCTGAGATTCTCGGTATGTTAGATGTGTTTTCATCAGTCATAAAGAAAAAAAATCTTTTTGAAAATGACCATTTTGTCTCCTCAGAATAAATGCTCCAAAAACTCTACCTATTGGGCAAGATTTAGAGCAATTTGATGATCAGCACATGACATGATTCAGAAATCAACTATATATCGAGTATCTCAATTTGAGAGGCAACTGATGTTGAATTTGTATCAGTGAAAGCTGATGTGTTCCAATATACTGGAAGAGGAAACTAAAAATTACCCGAGGATAATAGATAAGAAGAATAGTTAAACGAAACTGTCTTTTTTTCCCCAAACTAGAGCATGTCCATTCTTCACTGATTACCTCAAAATAGTCCATGTTTTTACCATATTTCAGTCAAATGAATAAAACAACCAATATCCCTGTTAACAGGTCTAGCTGTCGGAGAAAGGCCTTTGCAGACAGTTATTGTGACCTTCAATAGCACAAACTGACACAGAAGGACGTGGAATTTTGGTCCTCTGCAAGAGCTGTCAACCCAGCAACGTGAGGCCCAGTGAGCACCAGTGACTCACTCAGAATTATGCACTTTCCCAAAGAGGAGAGGGGGCACTGGTCTTTAATTAGACAAGGCTATTTTTATAGTCTGGAGCTGCATTTGGAAGCAGATTGATCTCTGGTGGAACTTGAGGAACCAAGGTTTCAACGACCTTTTCGGGGAAAAAGGCAGAATAGCAGAAGCCTCTTCCAGCAAATTCCTGTAGGTCTATAAAACAGATCTACTTTTGCTCTGCTTTTGCTTTGGATGTGGCAGCTCGGGAGCTCTCACCCAGTACCCAAGACCCTTAGTCCCAGGAGCAGGATGCTCCTGTGCCCTTTCCCTCTCAGCCTTGTCCACACTGACTATGGGCTTCCTGCAACAAGGTCCACTCATCCTCATGGGACAGCCTCCAGCCTTCAATAATTTGTGGTCCAGGAGCCAAAGCTTAGTGTAAAGCGTGTTTCAACATAGCACCTTTGGACGTCAGAAGGTCCCAAAAAGCTCAGGCATACACAGCACCTTCCCTACTTCCCTACACAGCACCCTAGAAGATAAGATAAACTTAGGCTTACCTTCTAAAAACATACCCTATTAGTGTCTTAAAGGTTCAAGGAGATGGTTGAGTGGCACGCCAAGCTTTAGTGTTTAATTACCCTTTCATCTAGAAGGTCATTTCAAGGTTGACAGTGTCCGGACTCCTAATTGCAGGTTCTCAGGTGTTCCTCAGAACTGTTCCACAGACTGTGTTTTCCAGCCCCATGCCAGCAGACTTGGGCACCAGCCACTCCATCATTTTTATGGCTCATCCACAACTGCCTATCAGAGAGATGCACCTTCCTGCTTCGTTGCAAATACACAACGTAAGTAGCTATTAGACCGTCCTGCCTTTCCTGCACTGACTTAACAGTTTCAGCAACAGTCGCTAGCAAGAAGCCCACACTTAACCTTGGTTTCTTTCTATCCCTAACATACCCATAAATAAGGAAAAATAAAAAGAAAAAGAGGACTATCTATACTTATTCTTTTAGGTTTACTGCGCCAGTTATCTTTGTTTTTTACCTCACACCGTATTGCTTCTCACCATCTTCTGAGCTGCAGTGTTTTCATGCAGCAGTCCAAGGTTTAAGGCCTTTCCACAGCCCCCTAGCACAGTGGAGTTGTGCCAGCAGTCGCGGGGCTGCCTCCAAACTCAAAACACAGCTGATCTTCCTGGCTTCAGACCAGGCTGTTTCACCCTCTCCCACAGGTTTCCATCCCTCCTCAAGCCACGGGAAAGCCTGGAGATTCCCGTGCTTCCTTTGCAGGCCGGCAGGCAGCGAGCGCAGGCAGCAGAGACATCTCCGAGCCCCAGGCCGAATCCCACCCTGCTCTGAGCTAGGCTGGGGACCAGGAGGGATTTGCACGTGCACACGTGGGAATCACACACCTGCTTCTGTAAAACCCTTCTCCACAAGCTTCCTAGCCCCAGTGCCTGGGCAAACCTCAGAAGAACCCATGTGATTCAAAGGCACCTGAAACCCAGACTCCAAAAAGCCCGCCTGTCTCTATGCCAAACGCAGCCCAGCGGTGCTGCTAACACAGAACACCCTTAAACGAGCTCTTGGCATCGCCCTTCTTTAGCAGGGATCAGTAGCCAGATGTCAGCCCAGGGCTCCCTGCTCCAGGTGCTATACATCCCTCCCCGCCCCAGATGCTATCCAGGGCTGTCCGTTCCAGACGCTATCCATGGGGCACGCACAGCAGCAAGCTGCTCGCAGGACACGCACTTTCTGAGCATGCATCCCTGGCAGCAGGGCCAGCTCTGCCGAGCTGCCAGGAGATGGTGCTCTCTGTTTTAGCTCAGGATTTGTGAACTCACTTCACAGGTTAGTATTTTTTTTTCCCCAAAAAACTCTCCTGCTCCCAACTGCAAACCTCTGCAGGGCACAGCATGCACAAGCACTACAGCCCAGACCCTGAAAGTCATTTTGTGATTCCTTGGCACAATAGATGCTGCAATAGAAATGGACGTACTGGAAGGCTCCCTCCTCCTGGTCTATTATTATTATTTCCCACGGCTCTCTGTGCAGGTCCCAGATGCTTTGGGGGAGCTCGGAGCTGCAAGGAGGCTGTATCCCGCAGCCTGGAAGCCGCTGCCAGTGCTTTGCTCTGCTCCTGGGGACAGGAGTGCGGCAGGGCACCAGCTGCACCAATTACCCGTCCTTCCCTCGAGGCCATACTGCTGCCGTTGCAGAGAGGCAGGTGCCATCCTCTGCAACCCCAAGAGGACAGAGTGGGAGCTGGATTCTCTCTATATTCCAATTACTCCATTGACTTTAGTAGGGTGACTCCCCAGGGCTCCCTATTGCAGTTCCCTGCATGCCAAATACCCGGGGATCCGCTGGGATCCCAGTCCTGGAAGCACTCAGCCCAGGAGGACGAGCATCCTAGAAGCAAAGGGAGTCACCCCCCACCCCTAATAAGCATGGGGACTTGGGGACAGGGGAACAAAGTCCCTTCAGGACAGACCCCGGGGGCTGTAGCACCCTCGGGAGCTTGGTTTTGGGGGCTAATCTCCCCTCTTACCAGCTGATCCCCAATTTTGGCCAAGTACAGGAGAAGACATGGATCAGGCCCCAGTGCAGCCGCCAAGCGCTGCAGCCCCGTCTGCAGCAGAGCCACGTAGCAAACACTGAGGAGCTTTTAGTAAGCTTGGAGCAGCTCCACTTTGGGGAGCGCCGGGACCCGCTGCACTGCGGCAGCACCATCTCAGCAGCCCATGAACAACATTATTTTCCTCCATCGTGGTCTCACACGAGAGCAGCTCTCAGCAGAGACTCCCAGGACCACCTTCACTTTGCTGTGTCACAAGGGACCCAGATACATCCCAAAATAAGTCGAGCAACGGTGCTTCACCACCTGCAGAGGAGCAGGACGTGGTCTGGTGACAATGAGTGTCCTCAGCTCCAAGGGATGTCACCGGAGCTCGTGATACCTGGCAGGGTGTCACCCTGGAGGTTCAGCAGTTCTCACCTGCGTGCACCTTCCATGGGCAGTCTCAGGAGCTCTGAATAGGCCTGGTAGAAAAACATCTATGTCTACACGTCTAAAATGTCTATGAGGTCCATGGCACCTCACCCCAGTACCTTAGAAAACATGAAAACCAAGAAGCACCAAAAAAAGGACTCCTCTCCATGAGCAGAAGCTATAGAGGAGCCCAAGAACAATTTAAAATACACAGTGTGCTAAATGTTCTACTGGAAGGGCAGGTGCAGCAGTCTTCCTTAAAAATTATACAAGTATTATTTCATTTTGAGAAAGAAATCACTTTCAGAAATAAAAATAATGGTTGCAATAATATCATTAGGTTCAGCAGCATTGGTCACTAGGGTTTGGTGGCAACAAGGTATGCCCAAAATGTTGTCAAAGGCACTGGTAATTTCCAGATATGTAGAGAATAATACAATATTCTAAAATATTTGACCATACTCATATTTTTTACAGTGATAAACTTTATGAGGTCCCTGGATAAAACTCTACCAAGCACTAAGTGACTGAGGGCCTAAGACCCTTTTCAGGTGACTTGAAGGGCCCACCTCCTTCTAGAGCATTAGCCATGAAAGAGTCTCAAAATCTGGATGTTTGTGACCAAGTCCCATCTTTCATAGTGCAAAGAATTCAAATCTTATAGTGAACATGATTTGAGAACCTCCATTATTCACCATTTTTACCCCCATATTGCTGCAAAATTACCCAAGCCCCCAGCATCCCCTTCCCCTGCCCAACCTCCCTCTCTGTCACAAGCACCTTTTCCAGGTCCAGCCTCTACCACTGCTCCTGAATACAGAGAGCACCAGCCTCACACAAGTGATGCAAGACAACCCTGACCCAAACTCAGCCAGAAGAGGGAAGGGAGCCAATAATGATGATTTCTGACGCTGTGATAACTTGTCCGGCCTTGCATCATGCTGGAAGAGGAATCACAGCCCTGTGATTTTGGGTTCCTTCATGATAAGTAGAGAGGGTTCAACAACAGATCATAAAACATCCACTGGAGAGAGGCTTTTGCTGAAACGTGAGCTTTGGAGTAAGACCCACCGCACAACCAGAGATTTTTCTTTCCAAACTGCCACCCAACTAATATTTCATGAAAAAGCATTATTATTATTATATAATAATAATATATTATTATTATGGAAGAAGGAAAAGGATGAAAGTACCATCTCCCACCTCAGGCTCAGTTCCCATCCCTAAGGTCCAAGCCACCTCAGCACCATAAATCTTCCAAGGAAGCAGAGCCACAACTGCAACAAAGTTCAGCTGAAATCACCGAGGGCTCTCAAGAGGAAAATTAATTTTGTGACGATGCAGAACAGTCATGGTGGTGTGTCAGGTGCAGTAATTCAGGGAGAAAACCAGCTGTCAGGAGCTGAGGGCCAGGGTCTATCAGGAGGGATGCCAGCAAAGACCCTGGATTTATATCTGCATAAAACTGTCACTAGGGAGAGAAGTACGAGGCCCTGGGAGCCACCAAATAGAATCTGAAGACAAGACATTACCAGCCACAAATCAGGATAAAATCTAATGCCCAAGGGAAAACTGGGGAAACTAGGTCAGAGAGGACACGGCTGCGTGATGCTGACACACATGAACTCAAATATCACCATCTAGCTCCTTTTCCATCCAGCGTTTTCCCATCACAGCATGGCCAGCACAAGGAAGAACTGCATACGGTAGCTCCTGGGGACCACCTTTATTGGCAGCAGTGGTCCAAAATATATGGAAAAAAAAATCAGATATGATCCAGCTTCAAATATGATCCAGAATGTATAAAAGGAAGAAGGAATGAAGATATAGGATAAAAAAAAAAAAAAAAAAAGTGATATAAAATCCCCCCAAAACCTCAAAGACAAGAGAACTTGGGAACTCTGCCAATGCAGGTGAGGCAGCAGGACTCCTCTCCAAGGTGCTGGTGTTGTTGTCTTGCAAGCAAAGTGATTTCCTTCTATTTCTGGATGATGGGGGCACCAAGGGGGCATCTGAAAGTCAGTCACAGAGTTCCCAGAGGATATCAAACTTCTCAAAGTAGTGCAGAATATGGGGCAGATCCACTGCAGTCATAAATCAGCAACAACCTGCTGGCTCCAGCTGATGTTTAAGGAGGATTGGGCCATATGTGATTCAACTAATGCTATGAACGTCCTTGCCTTCAAGGTGTCTTCTTTATTCACTGCTACCATGTCTCTTCCCCCTGCAAAAGAAGAGGCCACTCCAAGCAGAGATGGAGGCATATCTAGGATCTCAAAAGTCCATGCAGCTGGACTATCCTCTTCTCTGAAGGGCTTTTATTACTTCCCAAGCATCCTGCCCAAGGAATGTTTGGCCAAGCTGAGTCATCTTGAAGCTGGGATATTCCACGCTTGGAGTCAGAGCTGCCCATGGCCCCAGCCAGCTGCACAGTGGAGGCTCCCGGACTATTGCACAACCCCACGGTTACTCCAATGGGGAAAATTCTCCAAGAATAAGGAAACTTGAGACGCTACCTCACTCTCCTGCTCTTCAGGCAGGAAGAGTAGCCCTAGCTTTGCATGGGGCAAGTGGTTCCGATCCCTCCTTCCAGAAGGGCCAGAGGAAGCTGAGGGAAAGCCCATCTGCTGCTGCCTACCAAGAGGTGCAGCTCCCTGTGATCAGAGTTGGTGGCTAAACCTCAGCCTTTGGGGCATTTCAAAACCAGCACATGCTGCACTGAGGAAAGCGTTTGAGGTCACCATGGAGCAAAGCTAACTCCAAGCCAGCCTTTTACTGCAATAGGGGTTATTAAAGCCTGTGAGAGGTAGCAGTATCACAGCATCATCAGGCACGAGCCAGGATCACCATCACCGACGGGTTCCCCTTTCCACATTCAGCAGCACAGCCCGGCGTCTGGCTTTTTGTAAAGGAAACACTGGGGATAGATATCCAGATCACGGTGCCTTGTGCATCCCCCCCAGCTGCCTCCCTGCTGCTGGTGAGAAGCTGGTGGCCAGAGAGCTGCAAATGCTGGAGCAAGAGGTAGGAAGGGAGAGCTCGCCCTCCTCTACCGGAGTCGTGTGAGGACAGAGCTGAAGCCCTTCAGAGCAGCAACCTGCTCCATGGGCTCATGGCAAGTTATTCCCAAGATGAGCAAGTAACAGCTTTGTCCCCATTTCGTCCTATAGATCTCACCCCATCTTCCATCACCAGATGCTTCCATCACCAGCATCTTCCACTTCAATACCACCTAGCCATGCAAAAGAGATCAGCAAGGCTAGGAAAGCATAGCCTAACATAAAAGTGTTTCTTATTCAGCCTGGGGAAATTTCAGATCCTCTTCTACTGGTGTTTTCATGTTCTGATTTTAACTGAAGTTCTCTTGAACCCATAATAGAGGTGATCCTGATGGGGACACAGAATGAATGTTTTTCCTGCTTCAGGCTCTAGCACAAGCTACTTTTGAAAGACACCTATGTGACAGGGTGCAATCTGAAAATACCATCACAAACACAGATCCTTTCTTCCACGCCACCAACTCTACCAGACAGAATGCTGGGTCTGAAGAGCGGAAAGCAACTTCAGCTGCAGTTCTGAGCAGGACAAGTCTGCAGATAGTGCTGATTCATCCCCAAACATTAAAGAAAAAGCAAGTGTAGCCAGTAAGTTTTGGGGTTTTATTTGTTTGGGGTTTTTTTGCTTTGTTTCCTAAAGGGCCAGAAGGGGAGATCCAGAGTCCAGATGGGAGAAACAAGTCCTATGTCCTCTGAGAAAAGTCTACCCTATCGAGCAAGTCAAAGGGCATTTGGAAGAAAGGCACGTAATGACTGACAATGATTGAGCACAACAGGGAGATGAGACTCCTACTTGGACAAAGCTTTTCCTCTAGCACAAACAAACCAGGAATGGAGGCTTTTTTTTTTGTGGTTTGGGTTTCCTCATTTATGAAAGGCACAGAAAGATGCAGAGAAGCTACAGAAAAAGTTGCTAGTGACACAAGCACTGGAGAGCAGGATGCCTGGGACCCATCTGGAGGAGGGGAGCACAGAGAAGATAAATTTATATTGCACGGGAAGAGGGAGAGCAGGATCAGTCTATAAATACTCTCAAGGTACTAGCACAAACGCAAGGAGAGAATTAGTCACAGTCTTAGAAGATGGAAGGAGAAAAAGTAATGGCTTGGAGTTAAAACACAAAATGAGGCTAAATGTTAGATCATATCTGTGGGTTTTTTTGTCAAGAAATAAGTGAAATAGAGAGCACAGGATGCTATCTGGGTGCTTTTCCCACTTTACAATGCATCTAGACAGGCCTTCAGAGGGAATGAGGTGCACCTCTGCCCTGGGAGGAGTTCCCAAAAATCTTTTTTGCTGGCATCGCTGCTGATAGCTGCATGTTGCCTCTTGTACAGTACGACTCCCAATTCTAAGCAAATAGAGACTCTTCAGTTTATCAAAAGGAAGTTAAGCAGAAGGGATTTTGCTCAGAATTGAGCAGAAGGAATTTAAACTTTTTTTTCCCCTTCCAGTGAAAAAAAATAAATAATCATTCTAGGTCAAATCAATTTAATTTGACCTGAAGCTAAGTGTCACAGATCTGGTTTACAGCAAATCCACTTTGAATATCAAAGGGAATCGCTGTGCATCAGGGACCCTAATGGGAACACACGTGCCGTGGTGTTTGTGGAGGGCTCTGCTGCAGAGCTGCCCTCGTTTGCCCCATCGCAGGCAACTGCACTTGATGCGTGGCAGTTCCCTGCAATGTGTATGGAGGAACATCAACACTCAGCAGGAGGATTTGCCCTGTGGAGCAAGAATTGATGCTGTTCCTTCCCACCATCTCTGAATAGATTCTGGAAGATGTGCTCCAGCTACCTAATTCCTTCCATAAACCATTTGGGCACCATCCTTTGCACATACCAAACTTCCAGCACGTTTCCAAGGTATGGACCTCATGGAAGGTTCCTTCCTTGAGATGTCATCCCAAGCTGATGAAGAGGTAGGCCCAGCAGTATGGCCAGTGCCTGTGTCCTCTAACAAGAGCTTGCGTCCTCTGACAAGAGCCTGCCTGCATCATCATCCCCATCACAACATCTTATGACCATCAACAAACAAGCAGAAGAGCCTGCTTAAGATGGGCCCTAGGTTATTGATTCACCCTTGCAGCAGTTCACAGGGTTGTGCAAAGACAAGGCAGGACCATTGAGGCCTTTCAACCAACTTTGACGTCGCAGAGGCACGACCAAAGTTTGCAGGCAGTTCTAAAGCATTTTAGCTCCCAGCATTTTGGAGTTGAGCCATGAAATTATTCACCACATTGTATAGTTGCTATAGTAACATCATATTGAGTATTATTAGAAATCACAGTCCCCAAAGCCCATGTATTGGAAGGAATAAGTGCAATGGGACCGTCTTCTGTAGAAGAACCATCTTTTTCTACAGGGCTTTCTTTCCCTCGGCCCCAGTGACATCCTGGGGAATTAACGAGGCTGCACAAACCTCTGCCCAGCTCTGTCACAGCATGGAGGTCTGGACTGCAAAAAGCAACATGCACTCAACTTTTGACAGGTCTATTTGTTCAAAGCAATTGTCCCTCAAAGTTGCTTTTCTGCAGCAATTTGCTCATGCCTTTTTCCAGAGAGAATGAAAAAAATATGCCCTAAACACAGGCAATGGGTATTTTTATTAGGCAAAAACAGCACCACAAATTCAAGCCCCTTCCCCTCCATTGTTCAATAACCCAGAGTGTGACCCTGCAGAGATGGCTTTTGTGGTAGACCTTTCTGAGCACTTCCCATTGTGTGTGGAAGTAACAAGAACTGTCATCTTTTGCACAAATGATGTGAAGTTAAATGTTAGGACAGTGTTATTCCATGGAAAAAAAAATAAATTAAGGCAGTCAGGGACTGAGACTGGACCAAGATCGAGTCTACACTTTGCTCAACATCAGCCACACTGTGTTCCTTCACAGCAGCTCCTTTTTCTTTCCAAGAAGAAAATCGAGTTCCAGCATTTAAATGCTACTATTGGGTAGTGGCTTTCCATAATAAATTAGGAATGCTCTCTGGAAGAGTGTCAGGCCCCAGAACTGAATATTAGATATGCTGCAGTTGTCTGCATGGACCCCGCACACTGATCCTCTTGGGTCCCCTCTACAGTGTAGAATCCCCTGATGCCCCTACTCCTCTTGCCACGACAGAAGTCAAACTGAGTGAGAGATAGTGAGGTGATGGATGGGAAAAAAGGTGCTCACAGCCTGACAAAACTTCTAAAACCAATATATTTGATTTCAGTTTTAAGCTCTATTTCTTCAGTTTTCCAGTTCTCACCAAACCACCTTTCACTCAGCCACAAACAGGGACCTTCAGAGTGTTTGATCTCTTCTAATCCCAGTCTCATATGGTTCAAGTGAAGCTTCATCTCCTCACACCTTGACAAATGAGGCTGACTGAAACATTCAAACCCCAGCCCATGGGGCATATCCATGGGGCATATGCCATAGCACAAAAATAACTTTTCCCGTCAGGGATTACAGATAGCTGAGGATTTCTCCTTTAAATATTGAGAGCAGGGAAGATGAGGGAAGTTGAGGATGAAATGCTGCATGAAAAAGGGAAGTTCATGTGGGTTATTTATACTTCCACTGGCTTCATTTTCACCTCCCCTGAAGCCATTTAACACTGTTTTGCAGTGCGAAAGGGCCTTCACATGAATAAACATTCAGATTTGTCACTGTAAGACACCTACAACACATGGACAGACTCTTCCACACTAGTGTTTCATTCCCTGAAATGCAGACGGGCTGGAGAACCTTATGCCCATTTTGACCAAGAGGACAAGCATAAATAGCCATTCCAGGGGCCACCACTGTGTGTGTTCCCAGGACTCAAACACCTTTCCAGGAGGCCACTACTCAACGTGCAACCTAGATGAGACATGCTTAGGTCTGAAGGACCTGAAACAAAGTTTGGCTACACACACACAAAGACCATTTTAAACACCCACGTTTTTAAATACCCACATGTTGGCTGCTCTATTTTACTGATAACCTAAGTTAGGCAGCTGTATTCACTGGAACTGCATAAAGCTGATATATTTTATAAGATAAAACTGGAAGCTTCGCTTCTTTTTTAAAATTTTACCTCTTATTTTGAACTATATAAAAGCTTTGCCCACTAGTCATCTAGCTTTACTCAGCTGAGTTTTATAGCAACTGCACTGACAAAAATGTGTTCTCCTGAGAATTGCTACACTAAAATATCTGCAATGTGCACTGGAACCTGACTGCCTGCACAGTTTACACCAATTAACATGATGTGAGACTCCCAAATCCCTTCACCACTCTTTAAAAAAGGAAAAAAAATCCACAGATTTTTGCTAAAAACGACCAAACAAAAACAGTACAGTAGGTTTTCCAATTCTGACCCATCCTTGAGGACTCTGGAACAAGACCCAGAAGACCATGGAGGTTCTAAACAAGGATAGTGTTAAAGTTAGCAGGTTCAATGGATTGGGCACATGCAGAAAGCAGAGAACATGCACATGTCCCTATCTAGGAAACCATCTCACCCAGCTTCTCCTTTGCCATGTGTTCCACACAAAGCCAAGCTGGCACATGCAGCAGGAGGGAAACCCCTTTGGGGCTGGAAATGCTGGAGAGCCCCAAAGCAGCCTGCCAGGGTGCTGCACCTAAACAAGGGGCTGAAATATCTTAGGGAAGGTCCTCTGTCAGCTTCCAAAATTGTTGAGGGCTCTTTCTGCTCACCACTCTCCTAGCCCTCAAAAATAAACCTCTCATTTTCAGGAAAAAAATGGTGAGAGGCCAGCGCTGTCCACACCACAGGAAAGGAAATCTGGTCTGTTTGCAAGGGTAGCAGGAACAGGGAATGGGTTGGACCCATTTGGGTCACTCACTAGAGGAAGTTGTGCCCTCCTGCCATGGTGAACCTGAGGTTCTCTTGCTGGGTAACAACCACTGCCTTCAAAAGCAACCTGATTTTTGACTCCATATACTCATTAGAAAATTGCCCTGTGATGTGGCTGCTTTAGTGCTTCAGAGCCTCTTTCCAAGTCTCCAGTCTAATTTTATTCACTGCCAGCCTATATCCATTAGTTCTGGTTTCAGCATTGGCCTTTGGCCCATGGAAGTATTTATAGGAAGCAATCATTCCCTCACAGCTCTCATTTCACTAGACTGCCCAAATTACTATCCCCGCTCTCCATCCCCTGAAAAACCTTGTGGGGAACCTAAAATGCCTGGTGCCACACTCTGGAAAGCTTCCTTTTCTATTTTTCTGTCCTCAATTCCTCTTTGAGAGGCTTTCTGACTGTTTCTACACTGAGAAATGCATTTTCACAGAATCACAGAATGATTGAGGTTAGAAGGGACCTCTAGAGATCATCTAGTCCAATCCCCTGCTCCAACAGGGCCACTCAGAGCACCCTGCTAGACCCTCTCTAGAAGCTCCACATTCCTCTTGTCCTCAGGAGCCCAGAGCTGCCCCAGTGCTCCAGGTTTGGCCTCACCAGAGCTGAGCAGAGGGGCAGAATCACCTCCCTTGACCTGCTGGCAACATCCTCCTGATGCAGCCAGGA